>JAQQZZ010115720.1:0-15005 GCA_030265115.1 Mopalia vespertina | reverse complement strand
TGAAAATGGAAATTAATGTATTGTATTACACACAAAACGTTTTACTTATTTATAGAATATGGTTTTTGGGTGGTCTTGTCCTTTAAATTTGAGTTTGAGTTTATTTACAGAATAGCAACGAGAGTAAAGTTCCACAGAGCTCATTCCATCCTTTTGAATAAATAATAAAATGATATTTTTATAACACTGGTACTCAAATAATTAACACAAATTGTTCCAAAATTCTAAAGATATCTTACTCTCGAGTTGTATTATGGATAACATACAGACATCTCGAGAGAAGGTAATGGTCATATACTTGGTGAACAAAGTATTGTTTAATATGTAACAAGATATTCGGTATGGGTTAGGAATAAATCAGTCTACAAACTGGTATTTTAAAGATTTAGTGATTAACCAAGGAATCTATCCGTTAAAGAGAATGAGAGTTACAGCCTGTCTGATACCGGGGGAAGTTTCGCCTTAACCAGTAGGTCCTTTAGGCTTTTGTTTCTCTTGTATGCTCGACATTTTAGGTACAGGATTTTGATATTTCTGTAAAAAGAGACTAGCGAATTCGGTGCTTGGTTGGTCATATTAGAATACAAATGGAATTATTTCGTTTTAGAGCCTTTACCTTGAAACGCATTGGATACAACGTTTGTAGAGTTTTAAGCCAATAAGCCTCTCTTCCTAAGCGTTTCTGTTCGGTTTCTTCTTCAGAGGAAGGACTTTTTGTTTTTTCAATGGGCATGATTTCAAAATGATCTTTAACCAAATGATCAGCTATTGGGTATATGAGGTTTGACCTAATGGTGCTCAAATGATTGATGGCTCTAATCCGAAGGGGACATTGAGGGAGCTTCCTGTTGACTGGTGCTTTCTAGGCTAAAGAGGAACAGGAAGCCGATATGTTTATGATGTCTTTTATTGTCCAGTGAGTGTCCTGTGTGTGATTTTTTTGTTTGTTGCCAGTGTTGTCGGGGGTGGTTTCCTTCACCCGTTGAGCTGGCACGCCGTCATGTGAGTGAAATAACCTTAAGTATGGAGTTAAACCCCAATCAAACAAACAAACAAACACAAGTTATAAGGTACCGTATTCCACATTATCTAAGACTATATACAGTATTCGAGTTACATGTCCGAATCTATAGTACATCCGTACTTTTCATTTCTAATATAGGAAAATTGTATTGACAATTAGAGATACAGAAAATGTCTCATTGTTTTCACAACAAAGGGAAAAGTTTTTTTCTGTTATTAGCCGGGATATATTACATCCTGGCATGTTCTGTAAACGTCAATTATACTGGCTGATACAAACCCAAAGCACACAGTTATAGATTGTTCGTGAGCAAGTCAGTCAATGGGTGTATACCAGCTTGCCGACTGTGTTTGCATTGTGCAAACATTTTGTATTTGATTTGCGTAATAATTGTCATCTTGATACAAGCTATTTCGACAAAGATCGATCGTTGACTAGACTATGATGAACAGATTTCCTGGAAATAAACTATCCGACATGTGAATGATGCCTTTACTTTTTACCTCAAATCAATAACGCCGTAGTTCAGGTTATTTCACACACATCGTGTATCAGCCCAATGCGTGATGGAAACCACCCTCGACGCCACTGGCAACAAACATAACAAGATACAGGACAGTATTGTTCGTTATTTTGGGATAACCCTTTCTTAGTTTGAACGGATTCTAGTTCAGAAAAAATATTGTTCTAAAAGACACAAAAATCATACAAGATACAATACAAACACAGGACAAAAGACATCACATATCGGCTTCCTGTTGCTCCTTAGCTCTAAGAGCACCAGTGCAACAAAAAGCTCCCTCCAACCGCCCGCCAAACAAATGAAGCATTTAAATGTAATGTCTTGCTTGTGCATATGTCTTCTAGAGTTATTTATCAAATTAGCATTGAATGATGTCTGAATTGGTTTGATTTCGTTGTTCTTTATTGGTTGTTTGTTGGGTGGTTTGGTACGGCTCTTTAGGGGCCTGTCCAATTACATCACCCAATGCCGAACTGGTTTTAAGCTATATTGTCAGTGGAGAGTAGCATCTTTTCATTTCATATTCAAATCATTCAAGCTTTAGTTTGTTTTATAGGGGTTTAACGTCGTACTCGAGAGTATTTCAGTTGCACGACGACGGATTGCCCATTGTACACTGTTTCTTGCTTAAATACGATGGAAAACCATGAGGGAACCTTGTAAAAACCACCCCGCGATTGCCGGGGTCAGACCTTGTGACTCACTCATATACCTGAGGTCGACACACGGACTCAAAACCACAAGCGATACATTGAAGTGAATTAGTATTGCAAAAGCTGATTTATTTTAAATAGATTGACAAAAATACAGAACCATTATATTGAATGCTACATTCTGTTATATATAATAATATATAACAGTCAAGCTATTTTGTTACTTATATTGCATGCCTTGGTTGTTACACAACAGAAATGCTTTTACACGAATGAATGCGACCGGAATGTAACTATACGGGGATAATTAGGAAATTATTGAAGCAAGTATTGATTGCTCAGAAATCAATCAATGGAAATAGAACGTATGTTTTAATCTTATCAAATGTGTTATTAAAAAACGATTCTTTCTGAATTCCCTTCGTTTATAGGAACAAGCTGCGCATACGCACGCCTCAAATACTACTATTGTAAACCTAACTGTTATGGTTTATGGACGTATTTCAAGGTTTCGGTAATTTGTGGCGCTCAAAATGTTGTACAACCTTGTCGCGTGAAATGTCAAGGTCGTACGAAATTTTGATGTTTCAAAGAGGACCTGGATTTTCGATAATTTATGACAATAGCGAACCCGGTGAATTTTTAAGAATATGTTTTGATTTGAAACGCCCTGACGTCGGCGTTTCTCATTGTTCTTAGAATGACGAGTCGCACAATAAATACACCGGAACCAATGGGATTAGACGCTGTAGGATTAACTCACAGTGATAGAATTGACTATCCAGAGTGACATAATTATAAAAATGTAATTCAGATATTTCATATTTATATTAGAATAAGTTTTTTTAAATCAAATGTACGGAAATATTGTTTACAATGCAATCATAGGCATTAAAATAAAACCCATTGCTTAAAGACGATGGAGTCTAACACTGTTTGTTGTGGAATAGTCAAATAATGAATTATTCATCACTATCAGACTGTATACCAGTGTAATAGTAGAATGAATTAGACTGTGGGCTTATATTTACTTGTTAGATTTGTACGTATTGTGGATGTCACGTGGCTTAAATACACCTGCAACATTTAAAACGGATGAATTAATTAAAGCCATACCTTCAAGTCTACCTTGAAGGCGCATTCTCACGGGGCTATTTGTTGTAACGGTTTCAGGGGATATTCCTTATTTACAAAGTTTTGATTGGTCAATTGTTTGGAACCTCTTTATCGACCTATCAAAATACTGCAAATAAGGGGCATCCCCTAAAGTCATAACTACAAATCGTACTGTGAGAATATGATTACTGTAAACTTACTCTCATTTATCAGCGGCTGTATACAAATCCTTTATTTGAAGCCTCTGATAAAAGAATACCCGTTTGTCGATGAGTGCCATTAATTGATTAATTAATACTTTTATTTGCCAAAGAAATTTATATTAAATACGAATACTTGTAAACAATTATTTGGCGGGAATAAAGTCCCGAGAGGACTTGTTTTATTCGAAGATAATAATAGTTTACTTTTAAACCATCAATTAAAAATCCTCTATTAGCCGTTTCTACTCTTAATTGTTATACCGACTTAAGTTGGCTCCCGAAAAAGTTGTTTTTTAAAAGAGCCAGTTAAACGAGCGCGGCCTTTGATACGAAATGAACTAACTGCAACCCGTAACGCCCCCAAATGGCATGATCTACTTGATTTCGTTCGCAATGACCCTGTTCTGCCCACCCCGGGCTCAAATATCCACCTTTGTCCGCTGGTTAACACAGAAAGATTTGAATATATAAATATCGGCTGATATACGAACTGTAAACTATGGGTGTAAATCATATAAAATACTCGCAAGAGTGAAGAATATAAGTACAACCAGATACAAATACAACCCACAACATATACAACAGATACAACCCACCTTGGTTGTATCTGTATAGGCATTGTTCATCGTCGAACGTAACCGTATTTGTCATTTCTAAGCTTTGTGGTAAGACAAGAGAAATCATCGCATAAAAAAAAAACACTTGACATTTATAATGCTTGTTATCTTTCCATTCGTTGTCTACAGCCTTTTGCCACATCGCGTGTCGTCTAATCTAGGCATATATTTTGCAAAGCAGCTAAGCTGAAAAACACTCGCGCTGTTCTTATGTCAACGGCGTATCTCATATTCTCTTCAAGTTATGGAAAATTCCTCTTGTGCTTGTGCTTTTTACTGAAAATGTTTTGGTCTAATTGTTTTACTTTATGCAAAAAATAAAAAGTTGTCCAATCAACACGAAACATGGCAGTCATGTAGGCTCGTTTGTTTGCGCATCCAATTACAATAATTTCCTGTCAAAATAACTGATCTCCATACGCAAGCTTGCAAAAGAAGAGTCTATATATCAAGGTTGACTTGCTTATTAGAGGTTTTTAAACATGACTTTTGATTATACGCTTTGTACATGTATGGTTCTGCCAACGCGTTTGTTCTCTAGGGATGTCGAGTATTGACAGAGGGCGTTCGTAATGATATAATGGTGGAAGTGTTCCCTTTCTCTATTTTCTAATGTCAAGTTAATCCTTTGTCCCGGAAAAGAATGGTGAATATTTACAAAAAAGACGAATTATTATGGGTATCAATCAAGCAAATGATATTTTTGTGTCTTATAGAAAACATTCAAAAGTGATTTTTTTTTTGTCATAAATAGAATAGTATTGAAAAATCGATTGATTCTGTGAAGCGACAAAAACATTACAAAAGTTAGGCATTTAACGCTAGTATCAGGCGCTCCATAATTATTTCTATGAAAGTCGGTGGTGTGTAGGTCTATGTCCCGTAGCTATTGATATTCCATGCCTCGAGCACTGCAGATAATGAAACTTAACAAACAGAATAAATGACCGTGACAACGTTCGCTTGAACCAGATAGTATGAATGTTAATTTTGAGCCGTGGAGGAAACTGACAATTATGAGGAACAACTTTTTTTTAATCTTTTGAAATCTATCTTTAAATAATTAAATCGCACTTAGTATTGTCAACAAATGACCATCGTCGACCAATGCTAATTTAGTATGGTTAGAATTTAAGCTTTGTCCTTTATACAGTAAATCGCATTCATATATATTCATATATGAAACCAAAAATCTCCTTCGGATAAGAGCCAACACTCATTTGAGTTCCACACGGTCAAAACTAATATCCCCAGTAGCTGAACATTTCTCTCTTCCTGATCATTCGGTTAAATATCATTTTGAAATCATGCTGATTGAAAGAACACAAATTGTTCCCTCTGAGAAAGAAACCAAACAGAAACGCGTAGAAAGAGAGGCTTATTATATTACAACTCTCCAAACGTTGTGCACTGGAGTTCAAGCAAAAACCAGGTACTCCATTTGTTTTCCAATACGACCAGCCTAGTACTCAGTTTGCTAGTCTCCTTTTACGGGAATATTAAAATCTTGCACCAAAAATGTCTACTCCTCTCTCACAAAGATTCGTTATAGGATACAGCAGAAACAAAACTCGAAAGTACCTATTGTGTAAGGCGAAACTTCCCTAGGTATAAAACAGGTTGTAACACTCATTTTTTTTCACGGATATATTCAATGGTTCCTTTCTATATCTCTGAAATACCAGTTTGTAGGCTGATTTATTCCTAACCCATACCGAATGTCTTGTTAGCTACATATTTAACAATACTTCATACACCATGTAAATGGTTATTACTTTCTCTCGAGATGTCTGTAGGTTACCTATAACACAACTCGAGATTAAGATCACGAGACATGAGTTGGTTCATCGATTTTAATTAATCTATACCCCTGTGCCAGTGTGACTACTTTTTAGAAATATATATTAGATATCATTTCCGCCATTCATCTTACACTTAGACAAGCACGACATGTATTTGCGGTGTTGGCTGACTTGTTTGTTTCATTGCATCAGTACTTAAATGACGATGTACTCGTCAATTCACGGTCGCAAGACGTAAATAAAATGTGTAGTGACAAAATTACTAGGTTTTTTTTCCTTTATATTTATTAAATGCGTAACATTAAAAGTACGTAAAGAAATCGTAATTTAATTTCGAAAATGGTCGGATTTGTCCCTATCTAGACCTGATATGAAACTAAACAAATCACACGCCACCACTCCACTTCAATTGGCTTTTAATTTCAGAACATGGGAAATCTTATGAAGTCTAGATATGGACAAATCCATTATTTTTTTTAAAATATTACCCCGAATGAGTATGTGCCTCATACTACGGAAAACTGTTTTTGTAAATGACGTTTTGACGTTTCTATCAAACTGACCTGTACAAGCCAGGCGACCGCGAGTCAGACCACACGATAACTGCTTTGTGTTCGTCCTTGATGCTTATACTACAGGAAGCTCTCTCCAATCGCACGCTGATTCTGCCTGAGATACCTTCACACCGTTACCAGTTCTCGTGGTACACTAGGCCTTTAACTCCATTAAAACAACAACAGCGTCTTAAACCATAGTACCATCACGTCAAGGGCTTACAACCATACCCGCCTTTGCCAAAAAATGACATTTTGAGACAAACAAGTCCAAAAGTTTAATCTTGGCTACAAAAATCAAGTATAAAGTCATCTTTTATATTCTTGTTTCAACATTTTGTCAAAGTTAATGTTGGGGTCTTGTGCTCATCGGTTTGTAAACAGAAACGCCAAAAAAGGACATGAGCAGATCTGGTTTTAACGTTTAACGTTTATCAACTGTTCCCGTCTCTTCCCGATACATTGGTATGATATTAAACGTCTTGAAATAATGTGTACAAATGTATCTCCATTTAGCTTATTTAAAAAAATGTTCGCTTTTGGAATGTGATCACGGCGTAATACCGAAAAAAATACACAGCATTGTGTATTTGATAAGCTTTAAACGTTTCCTTTCACATTTCTCCGTTCCGCGCATATACAATTTCAAAAAGGACTGGTGAATCATGGGTTATGGAGCTTACGTTGAATGTACCTTTATTCAAATATCACAAGTTACAAGCAGGTTCCATTCCACGGCGGTTCCATTGTTAATGTGTTTGGTCCATACTAAAAATGATCATTGTTATTTGGAAAAATCAAAAGTGGCTGTTTTGCATTTAACTGGCATTCCCATGATTCTCCATACACTGTACGCTAGAGGGCGCTAGCCTCAACCAGTTGTGTGGAAATGACCTCAATGCCGTTAATATTATGTAATGGGGCGAATAAAATATGTATTTATGTTATTAAAACAAAAAAGAATTAAGCCGGCGACAGACGTTTTAATCCAGTTTTGGCGTGCTGGCTGCAATACGCGCACCATTAGCTGCTGTTCTCGTTGTGTATCTCCACAACAACAGCGGCCAGATTGTCTGGATCTCTCGGTCAGTCATGAGCACCGCAGAGCAGGAAAGAACAAGTTTAACCGATCAACCAAGAGATTAGGAGAGATTAGCCTTGATAGTCTCAGGCTGGTAGATAAGTCTGTGTTATACGAGTGCCTGTTATATTTCCATCATTAGTCTGTGTGTGGTTTATGTTATTATTAGTATTATGTTGAAGCCCATTTAACTCAGACGGTTTGTGTATCATCCAGGTCGGTTTTCTTTCTTGTGTATACCTGGGGTAACCGGAAACTTCTTAACGAACAATATACCCTTGACACACAAATCTTTCACGCCGTTATGTATATTTAACATTAATAAATATCGTTTTCTAGGTCAATATCATATTAGGCTATAGTCCTCGGAGTAAAGAATATATGGCGTATGTTGAGGAAATGCAAAGTGTTTCAGAAACCACTAAAATACATTATTTACTTGCGTTACTTATCTTGTTCTTTTTTTGCTGGCCCAATTGTAGTAGAAAAGAAATTTTAAAAAGGAGCAAAGACCCAACAGACAACATTCAAAATTTGTTTCCAAGAATTTGTATCTGCACTATTTCCCAGATTAAGATATACAGCTCATTGAGACAAGTGAATAGAAATAATAAATGCACGTAAAGTTAAGTTTCAATTCAGCTCATTCTTTATGTTCAATTGAAAGAGGACCGATTGATTGATTGAATGATTGATTGATTGTTTGGTCGGTAGGTCGGTCGGTTGGTTTGTTGATTGACTGATTGATTGATTGATTGGTGTTTTACGCCGCGCTTAAGGGTGTTTTACTTATATGACGGCGGTGTATTCCAACAATAATTGACACTGGCGCACAAGTTCTACATGTAAAATAGCCAATTGTGGAATATTGTGTAAAGCTGATTTGTGTGATGTAAGATGCCCACCCGGGGAACTTTCTAGTTAAATGAGCAACACTTGGCGCTTTAAGTATCGTGTAATACGGATTTGTTTTGCCACAAAATAAGAGTTTTGGTCCTAAATCTCTTAATTCAACCATTTAATATCCATTTTATAATTGGATCTTAAACACTGGGTAATGCTTAAACTATAGTCAAATCCACGCGGCCGTGTCTTGCTATTTTAATCAATAAGCAGAAGAGCTCCAGAAATATTGACCAACCAATATCTCTTTTGTCACACTAGGGGCCTACGTCACAAGGCCTATAAAGTCGACTGTTTAAAGTAGGCCTACCTTTGACAGTTTACACATGTGGTTTGTTTGTTTGTTTGATTGGGGTTTAACGTCGTACGCAAGGGTATTTCACTTATATGACGACGGAGTGTCCACTTCACACTGCTCCTTGCCTCATTACGGTGGAAAACCGGGATGAAACCGCGTAAAAAACACCCCTGCGATTGCCGGAGCCACAACGTGTGACTCGCTCATATACCTGTAGCGACAGACGGATTCGATCCCGTGAACTGTACATCGAAGCAGGATTAGGAAGCGCACACGCTACCACTAAGCCACGGCCACCGGCCACACATGTGGTAACTCCCTTTATACTCAGCGATGCTGTGAAACCATTCGTACATCAAATAGCCATTCTAGCCAGAGTTAAAAACTGCAAATCTAAAATTCCACAGAGCAAAAATTTATTGCTTTCTGCAAGATTTTTAAAACGGTTTAAATTCACAATGCTCTATTGTTTTATTATACCGTAACACACAAGAGTGTAAGTCGTGCGACGTCACGAACAGGGTTCGCTAAAATGGCAGCTATGAGTGATCGTAGACCGGTATATATTTGAAACCCTCAGGGGATTTTGTAAAATGAAGAAACGGCATTTAAGTAAGTGTAACGGTAATCTTTCTATGGATATAGGGGTTATTGCAGTCAGGAGCATCGCCTTAAGAATTGGATTAACTAATAAAGTGTAAATATATGGTAAACTGTTTCCAGTTCTCGAAACACCTTTTATTGGGTTGTTTTCTTCTCGGGTTTGTTCAAATATTTATCTATTCTTTGTGATAAAATCATTTCCCGTATAATCCAGTATATTGTGTCCGCTGTTGTAACCAAATTTGACGTGAGCTTATGTAAGCTTAACAGGCGTAAAGAAATGCTATATACCAGTGGGTGAATCGTCTTCAGATAAATAATGCATCGGGCTTTGTATTAAAAGCAACGATTTATTTACAAGCGGTTTGTTTTCTTCGTCTTCTTCTTCTTTGCACAAGATTGGGAAAGCTGAGACAATCGTGTGGGACAGACGCTTTATGGCTGAATTTTTAGCCCCACGGTGTGTATTGAAAGAAATATGTGTTTTACCCGGGATCAACAGTTTCCCCAGGGCCCTAGTGTATTTAGGATGGTATTAAAAGGGGTGAAATGTGCCCACTAGCAAGCAATAAACAGAGGCAGAGCAGTCTAAGCTTTTGTCAGAAGGGAGCCAACGACCATGCTCAAAATGCAAAAGTCTATATGGCATTTTACCCTTACGTTGTTTTGCCTTCTTGATCAAGGCAGGGTGCAATTACTTTTGTTTTTTCTATTTTATAACATATATATATTGTGTTGGGCCTGTTACCCAGAGGTCTCGGGTTCAAATTCATTGATTTAGGAAATATATTTTTCAAATTAGTTTCTTTCTGGCCCATGCATTGTTTATTGGCAAAACAGATGTGCAAATCCTCTCTCAAAATTTGGTACTGCTTTCAGATGATAACATTTCTTGTCTTATCTCACTATACGATATATAGAAAAACTACAAAATAACACTGAAAATAAATAATAGAAAAGCACTTACCATTTTCTGCTGCGGTATATGAAATAGTCAATGTGGTCCTTAAGTATGATCAGGGTTTAGTATAGAAATCAGCTTAATCTGTGTATCCACTACAAGAGTAGTAATTAGCAGGTATTAGTGATCGATAATTCCCAATATCCAATCATTCAGTAGTGGGCTTCCAAAAGGGAATCATTTGCTGATTGCTACGATCGTTTAAATTCCACGGACAGTGTGGAACAGAAACACATCGTATTAAACAGAGTGGGTCTATAAAACACTAAGATTTCGAACAACCTCCCAGGAGCTTTCCATAATAAATATACAAACGTGTACTACGGAATGCCAGGAACAACTAAGCCTAAATCCAGGTACGTGTAAGTCGAGGCAAATGGCTGACGCAGTGGGCGGACTGAATGCGGTGGTCGGCTTAAACCGTCTGGCTCGTTGGCTGGCCGTCTGTCAACGACTGACAAAATCAACAGGGCTATAGTACTACCGTTCCTTTGTGTACTAATCAACATTATTCATCGATAGCAAGTCTTTTCACCTAAAATATCATTCAGATCGAAATGGTCTCACATATTGAATGATATACATTAACTATAATTTAATATTATACAATTATAAACTGTTCATCGCTGAATAGACCACCCCGTAGACATTCACGGATACAAACAAATAACATCGCCAGACTGGAGTGATGTTAATTTGACAGTCCACAATATCTGACAGACATCTGTTAAACAAGTCGATGACAAACATTATTGATTAGCATTTGATCTGATTGAGTTATAACCCTTTGACTTCAATATCGATTGTGCAATTGATCATACTTTAGCTTAAGCTACCGGTACAACTTGAGATATGTGTTTTGTTCAACTCATACAGAGGTAAAAAAAAAAAAACTTTAATGTTAAACAAAATCCCCATTAAATGTGGAAACTGATTAAGCAATCACTCAAATTAGACAAGATGTTGATGACGGTTGTAAAGTGAATAACTACAAATTTCTCTATTTACTTTGATTTTAGAACATCAAATCCTTAGGATGTCCTATTTACTGGGTAAAGAACACATTTTAACTCACAGTTTATAATCGGTCAAGTGCTATATAGGCAGCTTAAGATTATAAAGTTGAAGGAGCAGTCAAATTTAATAACATAACCGTTCCGGCTCATCCATAAATTGTGATTTAATGTCACAAAATTAATATATGTCTGCTTTTGTATGTATATTCTTACGATTTATGTTGACTTACCTGTGGGCGGTACATCAAAGGCGGAAAGGTAGTCCGAAAGGCTAACCACTTGTTTGTTTGTTTGATTTGGGGTTTAACGTCGTACTTAAGATAATTTCACTTATGTGACGACGGATTGTCCATGTTGACACAGTTCATTGCCTAATTACGGTGGAAAACCGAGAGAAATCGTGTGACTCACTCATACACCTGAGGGTCGACAGGTACATCGAAGTAGGATAAGTAAGCGCACAGGCAAATCACTAAGCCACGGCAGGGTGCAGCTTATCGCCGAACCACGGTCTCTGTCTTAACTGGTATTAATATTATTGACGTAGAGCGGATGGTAGCGTTTTCAAGCTAATGACACGTTGCTCATCAATACATCTAGAAGTTGTATATCCATTTTTAAGCAACCTTGTTATATTACTATTCCTGCTTCTAAATGCCACAGAAAGATTATTTATTTTTAAAATGAGAAGCCGCAGGTACACACCCGATAGGTCCCACTGACGAACACAGGTGTATTTGGGAGCCACATGATATGCCCCCGGCAATCAGGGAGAGGGGGAGGGGGGTGTTTACAAGGCTTCCTCTCTGTTGTCCATCCTATTTAAGTAAGGCAGAGGGAAAAGTGAAAACCCCGATCAAACAAACAATAACACCAGTGCTCTGGAATAACGATCAGTAGTTTAATTAGATTTGTGTGGAAGGACATTTATTATATAGCGTATACTACAATGACGTAGGGTTGTTTTGGATTTAAGGCACATTATCTTTGTTTGTAAAATCATTGAAAATTTCGAGGTTGCCTGGTTACAGTCAACGTCTATGTGAAGAGCCATATATCAAGATGAGCCGCAAAAATTACACGGATTTGAACACAAATTATGCATAAATACACGATTGAGAAGGCGCTCTACAACCCTCGTCTCGCCTGAACAATTTGTCGATCGTGTAGGCCAGGCCTTCGCTTTGACTGTTTGACTGATTTATTGATTGATTTATCGATTGATTGATTGATTGATCGATTGGTAGATATTTTACGCCATACTCATGCGTATTTCACTTACATAACGAAGATGTATTCCATTGACAATTTAAACCAGCACAACCATAAAATGTGAATTTTTTAGACAATGCTGGAAAGCTAATCTTCCTCCAGGGCCCTAGTAAAGACAGCATTGCTGCAAATTCCAAACAAACTCCTCTGAGCCAGACAGCTTCGATCGTGTTGATGACTATAGCTTGTCCACACTGGAATCCTGGGGACTGTCAACAGCAGCTGTTCTATTAGTGCCACAGTTAGACGCTTCAGAATAAATGTTAAAGTCTTGTAGAAACATTAATGTTTATTACTGACACTTAACACTATTTGTGACCTTTTAGTATGTTATTGTTGCAAGACAGCAGAAAGACTTTTACGCTAATAAATAAAACTGAAGTGTTTATCCCATATATGTTAAGCAATTGAAACACGACTTAGTTATATGAACCGTAACTATTCAAAAATATAAACTTTGAATCAACATTAAAGCATTATGTGAAGTTTTGTCTTTTGGTAACAGGAATTTCATGTGTTTTTCTTTAAATTACAAATCTGTAAAAAGGAAGAATGGGATCTACGAAGTCGCCATAAAGACGTGCAAATAACCAAGCCAACGAACCGATTAAATGGACTAATTGTTTCCACAGACCATTGTTCCGATAACTTAACTTTTTAAGAGAGTTATAGGACCCTTATTGTGTCAAAATGACAATGTGAGACAAATATAGTCGATGAAAACTCTTATGATGAAGAAACAAAGTCATTGGAGGGTGATGAAACATTCATGCGGATAAATTAACAAAAGAGCCACGTACAATAGAATAACAACTAATATTGGCTTAACATTTTGTATAAAGGTCATGGTTTGTTTTGAGAACACGCCTTAGCTGGCTGGACCCGAATCAAACGGCAAAGAATCTCTCAAAGTATAAGTTGCAACGAAACATCTCGTTTGAAAAACTTAATGAAGGCTGACGATTTTACAAGATTCATGTCAGCGTAAGCAATCGGATTAATATATATTCTCTATGTGTTCTGTTTCTGTTCAGTCAGTAAATATCACAGCCTCTGGGCGCACGTTGGACGCTGTAATGACTGGCCGCTCGTATGACAGGTTTGTTTGTTATTTTGACAACAAACGGCAGGCCATCTGGTTAAGAGTAGTTTGTTTGAAGCTTAACAATGCTGTGTTTACATAGCACTGGAGGAAAATTAACTTCTCAACATTGTGCAAACACTTCGCATCTTGGTTGTGCTAGTGTTGTTGGAATACACCACCGTCATATAAGGGAAATGCTCTTAAGCACGGTATAAAACACCAATCAATCAATCAACAAACAACGATAAGGCAGTACTAGCTAGCACAAGGCGCAATACAAAGATATCACAAACTGAGCGAATTCGTGTTGCCCTGTTGATCTGAGAGCACCAGGTCAACAGGAAGCTCCCTCCAACCGCCCGCTCTTTTATTTGGAGCCAATTTATCTGCTCAATGCATTTCACTTAAGCTCTGGATTTTTGTTCAAAGCTTTAATTTTTTTGGCGGGGACTTTCATCTTAAGTTAAGCGTTAATTTGGATGGTATCTCTTTGATGTGACATGTAAAGTAAAACATATGTCAAATTAACAGAAAAAGAGACAGACCACACATTGCCTAACATTGACATAATCGATCATTGACAAATATAAAATGGGGTTAATATAGCACGTCATGACGTACGCCCATTCCTGCTTAACGTAAGCGATTTAAAATCAAATACAAGTTATTGAACTTCAAAGGAGAGACAGTGTCCCTTTCTTCCGTCATCTAAATTATGTGTCAGAAGAAACGTCATCAAAACTGATCTTGACCAGGTAATGGCGCCAGATTTAAGTAAAGAAAAGTTTATTTATAAACAAATTTGCCCCCAAAGCACCTTACCTTGACGATGGCCCAATTTTGCAAACAAGAAAATATCTGTGTTAAGTTGTTAACTGAGAAAATGTTGAGAAGTAAATCAAGTGAATGAAATATCAGCAATGGGAGCAATGGTAAGGTTCAAAGTAATCAGATAGTGTGACATTTTAATTAACACAAAAATAGGCATCAATAATTTATCGTTATACATGCATCTGAATGGCTTTGTCAACTCATTGCTTAATGCTTTTATCAAGTGTCTCAAATCGATTCGACGGAATCTTTTTCAGAATGTCAGCAGAGACATTGAGTTACTAGCCGTTGTAAAGAAACCAGATTACATGCGTTGCACTGTTTATAATGAAATTGTGTATTCTCATTAGTATTAACTTTTCCCATTTGTGTCATTATGTGTTACAATATCACACTGTGTACACCTGGAATGCTGTGTACATATTTGTTTATTGTCAACATGTTATATTCACACTGTTATCATA
>JAQQZZ010115709.1:0-15006 GCA_030265115.1 Mopalia vespertina | reverse complement strand
GCGATTTTCTCTCTTCATAAAGCACGGACACAGGGACGCTAAATTAGCATCTTTTTGATCTAGATATTACTCCCAATCACCGGGATTCGAACCCGAGACCTTTGGGTTACAGGCCCACCACTCTACCGACTGAGCTACAGAGGCTCACGGCAAAGTGAGTCCCGACTTCTGACCCAGTGAAGACGGCGATTTTCTAGATATAGTCCTGGGTTCGAATTACGGTGGAGGCAAGCAATTTTTTTTTCTCTTCATTATTCAACATATATATCAATTTTTCAGACTTCATAAAGTTCATATAATAGTAAACATATAATGATAAGTAAGCTTATGTATAGGAAGAGAAGAAAAAAGAATGGAAAATGAAAATAAAAAAGGTAGGGCTTCTTCGTGTTCGGTCATATTTACTACTTCCTTCCGGACGTAAACACAGTTGAGTGGCCAGTTTTAAAGCCAAATTGATAGTCAGAACTAACATGTTTCTCGCAAAAAAACAAAACCAAAAACACACTCTAAGACCTGTGAGATGACGAACGCGACCGCAATCGGACTATAGTTGTCGGATTAGGTTATTTCCGCTGATTTGCTTTTCACAATTATAGATGTGATAAGCACACATGTCATATCCACAACCGGGCTACCACGTGATATCATAGCATTTAAACATATACACAAATGGATATATACAGACTTGAGATCATATTTAAGATGTTTAGAGGACAAACCATAAGGACATACAGGCACTTATTACGCTTAAGCAAGCACAGAAATAGTGGAGCGAATATAAGATCCGGTGAACAAAAGGAAATACTAGTACATGACTCAGATAAAAAATTCAAAACATTTTTACATGATTCATTTAAAACACTGTTCATGATGGAACTAAACTTATCTTTCCTCATTTCGGTAAATTTGCTCTCTCCTTGGACATCATCTATATATGCGATCAGGCAAACTCATATGGTTCGAATTTGTTAGCTTGACATCTTACCAGAAGTCCTTAAACGATGAGTTCTGCAAATTTTGGTCTTTGTCTGGTTCCAAACATGTAACAATTGTTTGATGCATTTATACTGAATACCCGCAAAGGACACCATCTGCCAAATCAGTTAATGCTCCCCATTTGCTCGTGTCGTAAATCGTTCTGTATGAATTTGTTTGATTATCGGGCGTTAACTGGTGTAATGGTATGAGTGGAGTAACCTTGATTACCACTTATAACAGAGAATCCGCTAACTATAGGAATTGAACCTATTGATACACATTCAGAAAATGTATATGTCATTGTCTTTTTTCCTTCAGGTATGGTCGAGCAACCGGCTTCTTTGCAGAAATTCCCAACACTGGATTGTTATAAGTGTTATAATATTGGCTCCGATATTTATACTAGGAGTAATCTGTTCTTTGTTGTTACCGTTATTGTTAGTCTTCTGGTGAACTGTCGTATTCCCACAGTACGTACTTTTGGTTTGAATCCAAGTCAATTAAAAGCATTTTTAATTAGTTTTGTTTCTCTTATTTGTAGTTCATGCCTTATAAATTCATTTATATACATCTCAATGGAAAACCACCGTGATGTTACTGACAGTGGCCAATGACAAAGTCCCAAGCAACCAAAGGTGTAAAACATAATGGTTATCAGGCAAAGTTTGTAATTTACATTGGGTATGTCACCACGATCTCTCTCCCCCCTCCACCACCCCCACCCCCCATCACCCACTTCCTATAATTTATTAAAAGCACACCTAAGTAAACAAAATTAAACGTACATTTTGTCGCACTCAGTACGTGACACACAGTGCTGGCATGTGAGATTATAATGGTCCTATTTCATAATCTTTGTCCATCTCTAACGACAATTTTTTTTTTATCTCAAACCGGAGAAAGGGTCAATGCGTTGAAACTTGGCAAAGGATATATGAAAGTATATTGATAGCTTATGATCTAACAATACAACCTACAATTATAAACATCCGCCCTGACGTGGATTAAATTAAATCCGGGTGTTATCAACAATGCCAGGCTCAGTTTAATGAGAATGCGTGATAGGTAGTTACCTAGACCGGTTGTGTCATACGTTGTTATGAATCAAGACTTTATTATAATTCAAATTTATTTCGGGCTGTTATCAAAATGAAAAAAGTGAACAAATTTATTATAATTTGTATGTTATTACAGTAAAACGTACATTCCATTACTATACACTTAAAGGATCAATATGCTAAATTGAAAAACCGAAAAACGACCACCCTAACGCTAAGTAAACATTTGTTGCAAACTAACTTTAATTCTTCTAAGTCTTAAATCTCGAGCGGAGGGCCAGACAAAAAAACACAGTGAAATACCACTGTGGCAATATAGGTGTCAGTATTTTCGTTATTTTGGGATAACACTTATTCTGTTCAAACTAAGAAAGTTTTATCCCAAAATAACGAAAATACTGTTAATATTCACTTTCTAACAGACACAAAAAATGTTCAATTTATCGGGGTCGTCTGGACATTAAAGATCTTAAAAAAATTTGTCTATGACTGGAGAATTACAATCCACTCTTATAGTGTCGCTAGTCAATAACTCTTGGACCTGCTGAGCGTAAACCATCTACTCAGAAATAATCATATAAAGTAGGTTTCATATGTCGCTCCTGTAATTGGTATTACAAATACGCTAGTTGGCTGGAGACGACTTTTGTCAAGCACAGCACACGCACAACCCTTTCCACTTGGTCTCTTAGGTTGCTGCCGTGAAGCGTCTAGTGAATTCAATCATTCTTGTTAAAGCCTATTGTGAAGGAAGCGCGGGAAACGTGAAGCATTTCCGCTTTTGGGGATTCTGTTGAAAACGTCTTAACAGATCTGTTCTGGGTTACATGCAGTGCTGGATTAACCATTAAGCGAAATAACCACGTGCTTAAGGCACCAAGGGAAGGGGGCGCCACCAAGATACAACAATAAACAGTATTTTCCATTTTCCTATATGTTTTGTTTCATTTTGAAAACAAAATTTGACTTTGTGGTTTATTATTGTTTACATTTTGAATTACATATATATAGGGGCACCAACATATTTTAAGTACTTAGGTTTTGTTTCATTTTGATTGATTGATTGATTGATTTAATGGTTTATTATTGTTTATATATTGATTACATATGTACCGGGCCACCAACATATTTAAAATGCTAAGGGCCTCTTTGGTTCTTAACCCGGCCCTGGTTACATGAGTTACTTGCGCCAATTTGGCGATATTCCCTTGGGAAGTCTACCACAAATGCCGGGCTCCGGAAACCGATGCCGAACTGACCACCAGAGAACTACTACACTAGGAAGTGAAAAACACCGATATTTCACAGACCCTTGGCCATATACATTTGTTGGAGGCGCAAATACATACACTATTAGCCCTGGTCAATCCTGGTCCGTCACGTACACGCCTGTACCCCCTGTGTCAGTTGGTCTGGACATGGACACGTGCATGTCAATAACTGGCGAACCCATAGCGTATCGAAAACATCCATAAGTGGAGCCTTCTTAATCAATGGAAATCGATATAATACTTGCGGATGTAGTTGCCACATCGTTGGAAGTATTTGGTTATGTCTGGAGATATAGGGTCCGCCAACAAAAAACATGGAACTGCCAATGTTGTAACCATGAAATGCCATCTAGCTTTTCAACGCATGCGGCAACTTTGGGATAAACCCGCACCATGACTATTTTACCAGAAACTATCCATGCATAGCTCTTCTTTTAGGTAAAATCCAGCTGCTTAAAAATGTGAAAAATGTGAAATGCGAAAATGGAACATTTTTTTGCTTTAAGGACAAATAGATGTGATAGTATCTTTAAAAATGAATTGCATTGATCTACAGCTGAATGACACTATATCATAGTCCCGGTGTATTTTGCCTGGTGGCGACTGCACAATTCTCCGTAATTTACCGAATAAAACTACGTTCAAAATGGTCTACACGCAAGTCATGGTGGAAGATGATGACGGTTTTAATCAAATGGGAACTTCCCTGACTACAGCCCGAATCCCAGCTGCGCAATGATGAGAGATGTGTGAGCTGGAACGCATGTGGGACTTGGACTGGACAATGCAGTGAAGGGAGGTACCCATGAATATCAAAACAAAACATGGCAAAAGTACGGAGCCGTAGAAGGGACATGCGAAAAAAAATTCTACAATTAACTCGTTATAACGACTTACTTAGTCGTTATAACGAGATAATAAGACATTAGAACGACTTAGTAACTCGTTATAACAACTAAGTAACTCGTTATAACTACTTATTATCTCGTTATAAAGATTAAGTAAGTCGTATAACGACTTAATTGTGGACAAATTTATTTTGTTCTTGTCCCGTTTACGGCTCCGTACTCGACAGACATACGAATGCTACTTAATATCTCATTATAAGGACTTGTTATCTCGTAATAAAGACTTATTATCTCGTTATAATGACTTATTAACTCGTTATAACGACTTAATTGAAGACAAATGTATTTTTTTTCATGTTCTTTTTACGGCTCCGTACAAACGGATGTATGTAATCCAACTTTTTAATGTCTACTTACATCGGACTCTAGCATATGCAGTCGGTTTAGAGGGAAAGTCCGCTAAAGATTAAACTGTTATCAATTGAGGGGAGTTTGTGTTTTTTTGTCGATGAAAAGTCACTAATGGTATATACGATGGACAAGCAGTACTATATGCAACCGACAATTGAACACCGTCAGCGCTGCCAAATCGGCTGTTTCAAGATGACATTGACGGTTTAGGACTGTTCAGTTAGAGCAGTGTATTGTTCTCTCTAAAAGAAAGTATAAATGAATACTCGTGCTTCAACCCCGTGTGTATATTGTCACGCACAAAGACTATTTAGTGCAAACACAATAACTATGGCTAATTCCTTTGTCTATAAGCCCTACGTCCCGCCTATCTCAACCCGTGTCCGAAGTTGGAAATTGACCCACCGCTATCGATGGCCTCTCAAAACATTTCTGTCCTTCTTCTCTGATTTTTTGTGGATAGCATAGACAAAATAATCTAACTCCCACTTTCTTTCCAGACGTTTGAAATAAAGCTTTATTTAAATTTCTCACCAGAATTATCTCCCTTTCCAGACAAAGAATTGAAATCCCCGGAGTCCAGAAAAGAAATATGGTAGATAGGTAAAATACTAGTCATTGTGTTAAGTGTATCTAAAATCGATCAGATATATATAACATAACATACCCCGGCGTTTTGTAACCATCAAGTACCACCTAGCTTTTAAACGCACCATCAAGTACCATCCAGTTTTTCAACGCAGACTGGAACTTTGGGATAAACCCGCGGCATCACTGCATGTCTTACCAGGAAGTCAGGGGGGGCTCTATTTTTAGCCACAGTTACAAAAAAAATCCCCAGGTGCTTAAAATGTGTAATGTAGGTCAACATAAAATAAAATAATTGTTTCATTTAAGATTGATTAAACTGGGGTGATTCTGGCATCTTTAAAAAAGAAATTGGAATGATCTACAGCTGAATGACATTTAGCATAGTCCCGGTGTATTTATACAGATGTTATTCGCTGACGACGACTGTACACTTTACTCCATTTTAGCGAATATATATCACTACATTCAAAATGGTCCTGGTTTATGACCAAGCGAGCTGAACGTGAGGCATGAAGATTAGACGGCGACGGTTTTAATCAAATGGCCAGACCCTGAAATGCATTGAATAATGCAGATTAGATTACCGGATAACGAAATGGTTTTCATAACATTTTATAAGACCATACAATCGCATAATAACTACACCCTTCTGCAACGCCAGCATTGGCAACTGGTTGTTATGAAGCGGAAGTTATGTAGACCTACAGGATTTCAAGATTCGTGTCTGTTTGTGTTACTAGTCTTGAACGACATGATAGTTTGAATACAATTTCTGCCCAAATAAGAACGTACATGTATATAGATTGTTCGAATATCCATAATGATGCACGCGCCTATATCACTGAACAACGTATATAATGTCATGGTTTCTATTGTTCTTACAATTGACATTTTTCGTCTTAGCGTACCAGATATAAATCTTGCATGTTTCTCACATTACTCACTCTCACAGCAGCACAATAGGAGTAGGAGACAAAGAAATCTCATTTAAAAATGACTTTGGGACAAGTGCTGAGAAAAGAATCTTAACAAAAAACAAGAATATTAGTGAGTAAAGAGAACAAAGATAGGAAGTGGCTTTGTTACAAGACGGATTGTTTTACTTGTCGCTCTCTTCCACGTAAGTAAAGTAGACAGGCTATTTTACATATACAAAGAATAGACTAGACAGCTTCGCTACACTAACAGTTTCTGGCATGTCTTGTTTTTGCAGAACAATCGTCGTTACATTAAATAGCTCTTGGTTGTAAATCACACGAATTCTTCCACAGCATAAATAACATGTTTTGTATTAGTACAGAAGTTATACATCTAGAACGTATAGGCTATTTTCATAAGAAGGGAAAGTTATTGGCTTTGAGTAAACTACACACGTTATATGTACGTTAAGTAAAAGTTTGAAAAGACAAAAGACCTGAAATTAAAATATAGAGTTCCCACGGTAATGCATTTCCGAACACAGAGAAATCCATGTTTGCTCGTTAAATTGGGGCCCTGACTAAATGGAGCATCAACACGGCGAGAAGACCCGAAGTTCTCTGTTTGCCGACTTCATTTCTTTTGCATTACAGGTTAACTGTACCGCAAATTCTACCAAACTATGGAATGAGGGTATGGCTGCATGGCATTAGAGTGATTTTCTCGATATTGCAGAAGCTATGCTCTGGTTGGATGTTTTTATTTGGAACGGTTTTCATTTAAGAAAGAACTTAACATTTCGCAGTCAAAATAAGTCGATAAAAACTAATTCTGGGCGGTCGTGCCTATCGTAATTGTAATGCTTTATTTATTTACAGAGGATTTTATACAGTTACATGAACTAGGACTTAATTTCGTCTACAACAGAATCAAAAACATAAGAACATAACGTTTTTCAACCAAAGCGTATGACATTGATTTGGATGCTTAACAAAACTGTGATGGGCCGATAAGTCAATATTTAAAGGTAGACACAATAATTCAATAACACTACGAATTATAACCAGTGTCACTTTAGTATCAGTGATAATATTAACAGAAAAAAAAATCTTCCAGTTTTGACAATGTATGCAAAGACTTAATCAAATATTAAGATATTATCTTTTAAATTTAATGAGATATCAGCACGTTGGATAATACCTATTAAGTGACCTGGCATAAGGTCTAAATATAAAGAATAATGAATTAACATGGGTTTCTGTAGGCAGCATAGGCAGGGCAGTGAAAGAAGTAATGCAAAACCGACTCTTCCTTGTAATTGCATAAATACCAGTGCTTGTAAGAAACAATATTACATCTGTATAGGTCGAGTGCAAGTGACTAAGGCCGAGACGCTTTTTACAGTGATGTATACCTGGGCGGCGCCAGAAGAATATGAATAAAGAGTTCTTGTATTGAATTTAACAGGGGGGTATAATTTCTTTTTAAACGTTTCGAAAGATTGACAATTTCTAATGCCCAAGCTTAAAGTATTCCAATTTTTTCTTGTTTCAGCAAAAAATGATTTTCGAAAAGATTCTGTTCTCGTACATAGGACATCAATATTTGCCTGATTTCGCAAAGTATACAGTAAGAACATTTGTGAACTCTTTCATACACAAATCTGCTAAATAGTTCGGCACTAAATTGTTTTGAATGTTAAACAGCATATGCAACCGATACAGGCGTCGACTCTCTCTAAGATAATTCAACCCTGCCTCATTTAGCAATGCTAAAGTGCTTGTTAGTCTAAAGGCTCCTATGACTAATACAGCCGTTTGTCGTTGAATGCTTTCCAGCTTTCACTAACTCTTTTTGAGCAATTATCATAAATTACATCACCATAGTCAAAAATAGATCTTACAATAGAGTTATAGATACTTATGACCGAAACACGAGGCAACATAGACCTTGCCCTTTTTATCATAGACAAACTTTTCATAGACTTTTTAGAGATGTAATCAATGTGGTTTGACCAAGTAAGTTTACTGCTAAAAACCAAGCCAAGGTGTTTATGAGTATTAACTTTACATAAGGGTACATTATTTAAAGTAAAATTCATCAAGTGCAAGGGGTTTTGTTTTTTATATTCAAATCACCGATTTTAACCTGTTGAAGGTGACTAACCACTGTTTTGACCGGACAGATAATCTCTCTAGGGCCCGGTTTACTTTTAATTCGGTATCTTTGTCATTAAAGACAGGTGTACACAGAGATGTATCGTCCGCTAGAAGATTTACTTCCATTTCCAAGTTTACAACTATATCGTTTACGTAGACCAAATACAAAAGAGTCCCCAGAACCGAACCTTGGGGTACACCGGAAGTAACTGGTATAAACTCAGAGGATTGCCCATCTAAAGTAACACGAATTTTCCTATCAGCCAGATAACTGTTGAACCACGAGAAAAGTGATTCTGCTATACATATGGATGTAAGTTTATGTATAGTAGACCTTTGTGCCATACTTTATCAAAAGCCTGATTTACATCTAAGAAGATCATGCAAACATCTAAGCCGCTTCATGAGTGATTTTTAATAGCTGATTAATTCTATCATCACCAGGTTTGCAACCTGAATTTTTGGAAGTACGAATTTAATTGCTAACACAATATGCGTAAACCCTAAAATACTAGTTTCTCTAGAACTTTACAAATAGTACAATTACGGGAAATAGGACAATAATATGCAGCACATTGTTTATCCCCCTTCTTATAAATGGGGCATACATTTGCCTCCTGCCACTGATCAGGATACAGTCCCGTGTGAATATTCATTGAAAATATGTCCGCAAGGAGTTTAGAAATTGCAGATGCGCATTGTTTAAAACTAAGTTACTTATTCCATCAGGGCCAGAAGCTTTTTTGACATTCAAGGCTTTCAAAAGTTCACATATTGTTTTAAGGGCAAGGATTAGAGAAGAAAGTGGTTCATAATTTGGCCTCCTTAAAGCTGGGGGTTGGGGTTCTTGTGTATCAGATGAAATAGACATTTACTCAGCAAAGTACTTTACAAGAACAGTAGCGGGTTATGTTTCAATGTATTGTTAAATGATAATGGAGGAATAACACTCTGAGAGTTGTAAGTTAGATCAGAGTTTATGTATGCAGCCATACCCCCATAGCCGTCGACTCTGTCAAGCCAAAGTAAGTTAAAGTCATTGATGGCAATTTCGTCATCATTAACATCAGTGTGTTACCAAGTCTCAGTGACTAGTATAATATCATTTTGTTTCTTGTTGATAAGGTAATCTTCTCTATTTCGGAAATTTTGGGATCCGAAACAAAAGACTGCGTCTCTTTGATTGGTATTTAATAGCATTAAGCCGTCTACTTTAAATGGCGAAGCCATAAGACTACGAACATTAACATGAATTATTCGTAGGAATGGAGAGATTGGCCCTGGATTTGGGTGAATATCACCGCATAGTCAAATCAGGATCAGTGGTAAAACATTATTATAATGTACACCTGAAGAAAAGGTTATAAGACCCACTGAAAACAAAAGTTAAAAAAAATAGTTATTACAACAAGACAATTTCTAGCGTCTTCCAATACGGCCGTGTCTATCAGTCAACCAGTGCCAAAATGTTACATAACACAAATTATAATTGTAATTCCCATGAACTGAAATAAAAATATTGCTTATTTGTTTGCTCTTTTGTTCTTGTGGATATCATTGCATTTGAAAGATGGCCGTGTCAATTAATGAGATTGGTGAACGCGCATGCAGTGAAATAATCCTCTAATGCTTGTTTAATATCAAAGAGATATGTACCACTTAATTCTCAGAGTGTCTGGAAATGTTATGCGAAGAGCAAGTCCTACATCTACTTGATTTTTATTGAACAGAAAACTGAAAAAGTTAAGTACGTAGACGTTACTAACACAAACATTTTTTTGTTAATGTACCCTGAAATACAGAACTTAACTCACTGCCGGGCATCGTTCGGAGAACATGCAGGATCATTTTGTCAATGGCCCAACTATTTTTACATTTTACTGACTCACACAAGAACAGCATAATTTTTGTCCAGAAATGTCAGTGTAAACTTTTATTACTCGTTGCCCCCTTAAATACACATATTATGTCGGCAAATCTGTGTCACCACATAGAGAATTTGTACAAACAAACACTGTTCAAAAATAGATGTACCTGAATGAATGAACCGTGTGTGCTTAAGTCTAGCTTCACCAGTAGGTAAAAAGTGTTCAAATCGAGACACCAAATCCAGTCTAAACCGGTTAAATTTCATTCCGATTTGTTTCCGTGACGTAAACTTCTAACCAGCCAATGAGATCCTTTATAGTTTTTTTAGAAATTCCCACGACCTCACGAGATATATAAATCTCCGTTAAATTGTTTGACAGAATGACAAATATACCGAAGTTTAGCGAAGTATTTTGCTTCAAACAATACTGAAAATCTTCAAGCTTCATTCTTGTTGACAGAAGTATCTGGGATTTGTTTTATATTGCTACATCACTATATTGCTAAGTACGACATTTGGTCCCTTCAAGTGAATATAAACTATCCGGATTCTGATCTATAATTTGTTGCTGATTCCTCAACGTGATCAATCAGCAAAATTTTTATTTTGTTAATTTCGGTTTGAAAATCCTTATTTTATAAAACAAACATTGCAGAGTCTCAGAGTATTACATCCACAATATTGCAATGGCTTTATCTAGATATAAGTAACTCGGGGAAAATGGGAAAATCCCTCTGATTCTGTTATCACAATTTCAAGAAAATTAGTCACTTTGAGTAGCCAGCAGTGACTGGCACAACATATAAATATACATTTAATAAAGCCGCAGTCATTACGATTAAGCATTTAGAACAATTTTAAATTTAAATTTGATTTTGCAAACTGGAAGTTTTAGTTGTTGAAAATGAAGTAATAAATTTCCATAATTAGATCAAAGTCCAGTTCCTCGTGTTGCAACGACACAGATCAAACCAAGAGTTATAAATCAATCTTGTGCGTTTTCTTTTACGGTAAATATCCCACTATAAGTTAAACTAGGAGTTAAAACATGGCTGAACACATACAGACAAGTTCAGCATGCAGACTTTTTAGGTTGTATTTTTGTCGAGTTATTAAGAAAATGAGAAACATAATGATACAAGTTTTAAAAAACTATAGCAAATTGAATTCAACACTCAGAAAAATCAAATAGCTGTCCTAAAATCTTATGTTTTGCATTTAATCGAAAAGGTAACTTTTAAGAAATTATCAAAGTAAAATGGAACTTTTGTTAAGTTTAATTAATTAGATCAAATAGTTGGTTTTGAGCAACTTGGCCCAATATGATAGGAGTAGACAGCGTTGCTTGTTTGTTTGTTTGATTGGGGATTAACGCCGTTTTTAAGGTTATTTCACTCCTGTGACGTCATGCCAGCCCTATGGGCTGGCACGCTCTGAGAGCTCCCGGGCAACAGAAAGCTCCCTCCCCCCCCCTGCAATATGTAAGATATTGACAGAAGGTAATACTTGATAAGTGACCAAATCAGTTCATTCCCTTCAATGTGTTCATCTTAAAATAACATTGAAATACTTATTTTCTACAATGATTGAGTCCCTCTGTGAGAAATGTTTCATCTGATGTACCGTTATACGGGTGGTGGTTACAAAGGCAGAATATGGGGTGTAGCGATATTAATCTGAATTTTTTCAATTTTCCTGAAATATGACAAATGGGTTTAAGATAATGTAAATCAATTGTAAATATTTGGCCCTAATGCTCTTCGGTAAATGTTCATAAACCAAGGTGATATCATGTCCTACTTCAGATGAGCTGATGTTCTCTGAACCATGATAGAAATATACGGTCTCCCTAGTTATGAGAAGTAGCGAGCAGATGCTCTAGATTGTGTCAGTTGAATGTATTCTCATTAACAATAGACTTGCTAACTACAATCATTAAGTTATATTTTGCAAGTACAAGAGTTCTTGACATGAACTATGTTACAGGAAATGACTTGCACGGTGGCATCAAATGATATCGTTTGTTTTTGGACAAGGCTTTTTTTCCCCTTTTAAAGTCGACACGTGTATCGTATACTAGTACTGAAAAGTTCACCTATATATACGGACATTATATAAAACTCAAGCTTGCACATTTCCCGTCTTTGAAGAACAATGTAAAAGTCCTGAAAAATGACATCAAATGTTGATATAAATTAATTGGAATAACTTAAATTTGTTTTTGCAACTGCTATCAAAAATAAAAATTATTAAGAACATGTAAATGACGATCTTTAACTCCGTAGAAAGTAGTATTATAACTCGAAGAAAGTGCATTTGGGTCAAAAAACGATCTACTGTTGGACTAGAAAAACTTTGTATTCGCCGATAAAAAAAATGGCGGCCGAATGAACGAAGAGAAGGCGATCGGGACTCTTTTGGTATCTCAAACCGATAAGGCAGTTTTTCATTCACCCCCTTGTCAACTATGTAAATCCGTCAAGGAGATGTTAATGTCTCGTCAAGTTTAGTTCACAATTCGGATAAATTAATATTTCGCTTACTGTTTTAGACTGAAAAAACTGCGAAACTCAAGCAAATAGTATATTTTTCATATTTTAGGTTTATTTTTGATCAAGTCATTGGGGGCGTAAATGGATTCAATTATACATGTTTTTCTGCCTAACTGACATTGAATATCAATTGAGGAGAAGTAAATGCTCGTTCTTATATATTCACATTCCGTATATGTCAAATATGTATATGTTTTTGCGGACCTTTGCAATAACCAAAAACATCATGAGCTATCTATCACCATAGTAATGCACATGCGCATTGTCAACTGTCAAGCTCACCAGTTTTCCGGAATATATACGGAAACAGACGAATGAGAACAATACCGAGTACCTGATTTTATGTGAATTGGGCCTGGATAAATAGAAGCATACTTTCCTTCTATTAATGTCCTATTATGGCATGCAAGAGAAACAAAAGAGATCTATTGGTTAAGGCGAAACTTCTTTCAGGATCAGCCTGCTGGTATCTATCAATCTCTATTTCCCCATTTTCTGAAAAACCAGTTTGCAGGTTGATTTATTCTTAACCCATACCGAATATCTTGCTTGCTACATATTTATCACATAGTTTAAATACCGGGTACCATTACCTTATCTCGAGATATGACTGTAGGTTACCCATAACAACTCCAGATAAAGATGTATTTAGAATCTTGTCGCTGGGAGTTTATCTAGTATATGACAGGATTCAGGGGTTTTGAATTAATCGATATCCGTGTGCCAGTGTGATTACTTTTTCGAGTCCTACGTTCTTATACTACGATACACTGAACGTCTCTATGGAGTAAGGGAGATAACTCCCTTTTCTATGCCTTGTGAAAAACATAGTTTTAAAAACAATATTGACACATTTTAGATTTAAATGAAACACTTATCACTTAGGTATGTCCTTTTTAGTTCAATTTATTTCCCTCTTTGGTGTTAAATGCCAATCGTGCTACTGATTGGAATAGTCTTTAAAGTAAAATGTGGATAAATAAACAAATTGCCGACCAGGTCACACTACATCGCAGATTAAATACTGTGAATTTGGCGTAAAACACTTATCAATCAATCAGCTCAAATATGTTGGAATTTTTAGAAACAACGCACTAGTAAGGCCCGGCATTTTGTGTGATAGTTTTGCTGTATGTGAATGGAATCAAAGTTTATCCCCAAAATAAGTCAACTTTAGTGTAATACAGTCATGTGATATTTGGTTTATATCCCCCCGTGTGGAATACAGCTTTTCCACGCTCTGATCGGTCACTTTCTGTTCATTGATAAAATTCAACCAAAGAAACGCTACAACTTACATTTATTTTATTTTACACCTTGCAACGCTGTCTGCACAGTTTCAAAACAACCATGGCTGAGCTGCAGTTTAACGATCCCAGCTCATAGCAGTTACATTAATGAACCTTTGGCATCCGTGGACGTGTTCGTGTAATAGAATCATCATCTAATTTTGCAACGCTTGACACGGCCAGTTCGAGTGTTCCAATGTCTTTAAAATGCTTTGTTAATGGATCAAAACTAATTGTTCGATATTGACTGGAATTAAAACTAATTTTTTGTACTTTTCTATAATATTTCAGTTAAATAATTATTTCCGCATGTGCCACGACCGCATTTGTGCCACGATGCCATACTGCAGCGTTCTGCGGCGTCACAACAGCGCTTTGATTTCCGTCACGACGGCGTTCTGCGGCTCCGTGCGGCGGCGTCATGCAGCGTACATGCGGAATGAGCCACGACGGCCTCCATGGCACAAATAGCGTCGTGACTCATGCCGTTTGTGCCACGACGCCACATGTGCCACGACGTAATACTGTGGGGTTCTGCAGCGTTACGATGCCGGCACAACGGCATTCTGCTGCGTCGTGCGGCGTTGTGTGGCGTCATGCGGCGTACTGCTGGCGTTCTGCGGCCTTGTGCGGTGTAATGCGGCGTCACAACGTCGTCGATGGGACATGTGGCGTCGTGGAACATGCCGCCGCCGGCGCTATACAATGCGGTAACAAACCTTCCTTATGATGTAATAGCAAATGCTAGCTCAAATACCCGGATGTCCACAGCGTGTTTACAGCGCCATCTATAACTTCATTGTTTTCTGCTATGTGATGCAACTACACCATACACACATACACACAATTCAGCGCGGTGACGTCACGTCAAGCACGTCTGCCAGGCACTTTAGTACTCATTAACGTATAGTCTTTACTTATCATGTACTAAGGAACTGCAACTTAGTACACAATATCGTGTAATCCTTTGTATGTAATAAAATATTACTACATAAATAGTCCGGAGTCAACATGACTCCGGACTACTGTTTATGTAGTAAACAATTAGTACTTGATAA
>JAQQZZ010115698.1:0-15006 GCA_030265115.1 Mopalia vespertina | reverse complement strand
TTACTCATTAAAACTGCACCAATTAACATCTATCATAGTCGATCAATCAAAACGACGGAATAGATTTCATTGTTAACGTTAGTTGAGATTGCTTCTACGGGCTTCCTCATTCTCGGAGCTTCCGGGACATAGGCGGCCCCTGGACCCTCGCCTATTGAGCTGTGATAGTCGAGCCCATCCCCCCTCCCCCCCTTTTACAAAATCCTGTATCCGCCACTGTTACCTGCCTCACCTGGAAAGAAATCAAATGGACCATCAGCACAATCTAGCACTGGAGGAGCCACTTATGTTCGCTGGGGAAGAAATGTGTGCCCCCAGAAACGTTGAATCATTATTCCGGATTCGGGGCTGGATCTCATTATACTGTGACAGGTTCGGGAGCGAACCACAATGTGTTTACCAATGAACCCCCAATGGAACAGAACAGTTGCTATTTGTTTGGAACTTTTTAAGCATTTACAACAAACCATTCACCCCCGAATTATCACATTGTAAAATGCACAAAGCGTAGTCGAAAATATTCAATTCGGGCGGGTGTTTCTTGATTTCCAGATAGTGGAGAGAAAAAAGACAACCAAACAGTGTGAAAGATTTCTTACAGCATCTCAAAAACGATCTGGGAGCACTTTAACAAATTGTAGAACGATATTTTTTTGCCTATAGTTTAACTTGACGAAATTTTGTCGTGCGATGGTTTTTTGCAGTACGATATTCTGTGAAAGTGGCACCTGAGATGCGTTGGATCAGAAATTTAGCAGATAAAATGGCAACATATCCTCACCCGATTCTTTCCCTTTAAACAATTCTAAATTGATGGCTCTTGACTGTTTAAAGGTGAGACGGGTTTCTTTCTCATTTCGTTTCATTTATTAATCAGATTTTTACAAAGAATAAACCCACATGACGTTATATTATAACATACATACGTACCACTTCAAAGTATAATGGAATAATTATAATACACTTTTAGTAATCAGAAGTGGAAACTTAATTTAACAATGAGAATTAAATTTATCATAAATATAGCTAACATATCTCAACAATGTTTTTTATTTACTGTTTACAGCCACAGTCTCGACCACAGGAAGATTGATTTGGTTCTCCAAATTAAAAGATTCAACCTCTGTCAGTGTTTTGTTAATATTTTGTAAAGACATTTTGACAGTTCAAACGATCAGTTTTAAACTATTGAATAATAATTTTAAACTATTGAATAACAGTTTTAAACTATTGAATAATTGTTTTATAACTATTGAATGACAGTTTTAAACTATTGAATAATTGTGTTATAACTATTAAATAATAGTTTGTTAACGATTGAACAATAGTTTGTTAACTATTGAACAATAGTTTGTTAACTATTGAATAATAGTTTGTTGTAAGCTCAATGTTTTATGAGCCATTCACACTGCCCTTTTGACTCCGTAAATTTGTTTATTAAATTCCATTTAAGAAACACACTATACTGTACCGGAAAAGGTTATGATATTACACAGTTGTTTCAGACATTGCCTTCGCCAGCGGTTAACATCGTGAAATGTGTTCACCACGACGTAAGACGAACTTTGGTCTTAATCGGTCTCACAAATTTCACACGCTGACAAAGATCGAAGAGCGTACTAATATCGATAACTCATGGTAGATATGTCAATCTGCGGTCAACTTTTGGGGAATATTGCCACATCTGGATGATTAAATTTAGTAAGTTTTAGCAGACATTGCTTTTAGCTTAACTCATATCTTGCTGACGCTAACAGTCAAACTGGAGTTATATCACAGTTTGCAAGCGATAAAGCATGTTAGTTTTATTACACGGTGGTTTAATATAATACACTTACAACTGAATATATTTTTTTTGAATAAATGAAGAGAGAAAAATTTGCTTGCTGAATATATATATATATATTAGTACCATCTACATAGCATGACACTTTTGAGTGCGGAATTGTTTTCATTTTGCATTTTGTTCTGTGCATAGATTTAAAACACTGAATTAATTAAATACATTATACTCTAGACGATATTGTTTGAGTTCCATCCAAAGTCTCGACAGCCACAGGTAGCTTTTTGGGCACAAACCTTTCGAATTTTTCTTTTAACATTTTCCAGGTTAATTCACTGGCACAGAATGTCACAAATATAAATATTCCCTGAAATCCACATAAGATTATACAAATATACCAGAGCACTTCTGAATTTAGAGCAGCTGCGAAGCATCCAAATACCCAAGAAACACCAACAAAGATCGACCACTTAAAATAAAGCATAGCAACCGCTTTCTTGGGCCTATTATTGATCTCGAGTGCATCAGGCATTCTTCGTAGAACTCCAACAGTGACTATGAAGAAATATATGTTACAACCCAGGGCGATACCTAGCGGTCCTACAAAATACATTCCAATATCCCCTGGCTTGCTTAGGAAGCAAACGTTATCTCCATAGCCCACCTCCGTCCCGAGGGAATTCGCGAGGTGATACGAGATGCATACTAAAATGATTACAACTGGCAATCCATTAGATAACAGAGTATTTCGGATGAGAGTACCTTTCTTATCCAAATGGTTTTCTGATCCACCAATAAGTTTTGAACATTGAATATAAATGTAATGCGCATCAACAGCAAGCCAAATGAAAGATGACACCCAAAAGTAATGAACGATTATGCCAATAGTTCGGCACATTGAACTATTTTCGGTAACGGCCTGTCCAGATAAGAAGAATAACTGTGCCAAAAACAGATTCAAAATTGTAAACATAGTATTTTTGCCAGTCGTTGTTCGTAGTTTTGGTAAGAAACAATGCGCCAGGAAAACCAGAACTAGAAAGGCCATAGACAAAGTGATGCACACTGTTGATACAATAGCCAAAGACTTTCCTTCTTTTGGCTTATATTCGACATGCGTAGTGTGGTTTTCTACTGGGGTCAACATTGTTGTCGTTGTTGTCGATGTTAATTGAATGCCTTCCAAGACGCCAATACACACCCATATGTTATCGCCACACTTCAGATAGCTTGACGCGTTGATCACAAGAATTCCATCTAGAGCTACAAGAGTACTAGTATTCTTCACGTACTTTAGATTTGACCCCAAGAGACTGAGTTCTACGAAAGGGCACCGAAGGTTATTGTATTTGAAGTCCGTGAATTCAATCTGATCCAAGCAGTTTTCATCACATTCGCCTTCGAGCAACTCTGGAGACCCTTTTATAGTTTCATCCTGAATTCGATCAAAAAGTATTTTATCAGAGCTGCCGGAACAAGAATAAGACGCTGATTTTATTGTTATCGATTCATCTGCGGACTTGAAAGCCCATGACACTACAAACAAATTCTGTAAAATCTCTTCAACCATTCCCAAGGGAGCATCCTTTAGAATCAAAATATCGGCTTCTACCGTTACTCCGTTGAGGATTTCCGTTCCGTTTGTGTCATCCAGAGATACAAAGATGTGGAACCTAACAGAATGGATGTAGTATGGGTACAATGGTGCTAGAAGTTTTCGTAACATGGCCATATACTCTGTAGTAAAAGCACCCCATCTTGAAATGCCTCGCCCAGGTACCATTATAATGAAGACAGAGTATCCCAAACCTTTGGCTGTGGCAAACAGAGACTCACACTTTCCCCTTATCAGTGTCCGTCTTTCTGAACACTGTGGTATCAAACACTCATTCTGAATTGAGAAGGAAGTAATAAATATATTTAGATTGAACATAGATGTTGTCATATTCAATACTAAAAAGTTTTATTTAGCACGAAGCAAGGTACGTTTTAGAGTTTAAGAATTCGTTGAGCTATTTCAAGCTTACAGAAGATGTGACGTTTTTTTTAGAACGTCATGATGCACTAAAACTTAAACGTTGCTAAACTTTTATGAAACTGGGTCTGAGCTACGTCGTGGACTGATCTGTTTGCTACATATACATTTTCTGTACATTTATAAGCTGATACTTATGTTTTCGTAACGGAGATAAGCTTTGGTTGGTGTTAACATCACATTACTACATTATTCTAAATAAAGAGTTGTTACCTACCTGGAATGGGTCATAAATATTTCCAAGCTTGCACATGGCTTCAACACCAGGTTCAGTTATGTCTGCGTGGCTTTCGGGTTCGAACATCGGATCAAAATTCATGAAGGCGGAAAGAGGTCTAGATGTAGCCAGAGTCATGTCTATATCTGCATCAGGAAGTAAACCACAAAGGTCGTCTTTATCAAGCATAACACCATTGCAAATCGCACAAAATATATTCTTATAAGTGATACCACGGTATATGATTGGATTTACGAATTGTTTGCATAAATCCATTGATATAATGTTGACGTTGTTGTTGTCAATGCTACATGTTGTTACCATACGATGAGGGCAGTGTCTAGAAATAACACCTGTTGGTGGAAGGTATTTTACGGAACAGACATCAGGTGATTTGTTCACAAATTCCCACAATTCCTGACCATAGAGATGAGTCGAAGCATTGCCGTGACAGTTTATTTTGTAACTCCAATTCTCGAATTCTTTCTCCTGTAAACCATTACAGATGGCACAATATTTGTTTCTATATGTAACCTGATTCGTTTTAACGCTGACGGGAAGGGCCTGTTCAATTTGGGATACATCGGGAATCTCACATTGTCGTAAGGTGTTTGAAAAATCTTGGTAGCTTAACGGACATTTGGTAACCATATAAGACGAAATTTCGCCAATTGTTACGCAATCTGTTATCGAAGAATTTGAAGAATTAAAAGATCTCAATAATCGATCAACACAACAATCTCCAAAATGTTCGCACTCTGCTTCACATGAACAAGGAAACTGGCAGGCAAAACAGTCATTCATATCGACTTCAACGTCAAGCGTACTGTCACAAAAATACGCTTGGCCACAAAGAAACCTAGTAACTTCCAATATTGTCTGGTGGATCGGCTTTGAGCTGTCTATTATATACCCTGTTACTTCGGTATTACCAAACACTGAGGAAGTGAGAGATCCCGCCGAAGTTCTTGGTGGCAGCGAAGATGTTGAATATGCTGGCGATAAGGAAAGCGTAGTTGGAATTTCTGTAATGTTAGTTGGGGCCGATTTTTCTGATATTTCTGGAAGTCTTTTGGGGCTAACAAGCAAGGTAACATTCTGGCCAGCCCAAGTAGATGTAGGAAATATAATAATACTCCAAAGAATATAAACCATAGTTAAGAGATTGGGAAGCATGTCTTGGCATATGATCATGACGACGATAAATTTGTCAACTTCGTTACTTTCAGAATGGTATCTCAAGCATCTCAAATGTAAAAAAAGTATATCTGAAAAGACATAAAATATTAATCGGTATATCTTTATAATATTTTAAAACATACCACTTTAGATAAAATGCTATGGAAGTAACAAAGATAATTGCCAACCTCAATGCACAAACTGGGCCAATGCCAAAATTTCCTTTAAAGAATTCTAGGAAAACAAGTTTTAGCAAAGTTTGAATTAGAAACAATCTGATAACAGAGCCAATGTAATTTGTCCAATCAATTGCCGGTTTTTCTTAAATCAGAGTCCTGATATAGTTTCACTGTCTCTCTACTGTGCCAGGTATCTTATAAAAAAATAACTAGTATATCACTGCACAGATTAGTAGTGTTCTAAACACACTGAAAACTTCACATTTTCTCTACAGTTGGGTGTACCTCTTGCCATATTTGCAAATGAAATGAAAACAAAATTATTTTCTATATGGACAAAATTAAAACCACAAACACTGTTTAAATTCAATCTTTCTCAAGGCTGTTTATTTAACCGTTATTTCCAGTAGCTTCCGTCAACCCTAGACAGTAAATATTGCTAATATATGCAACTGTAGGGCCTATACAGTATAACTTGTTAAATACTTGCAGACTATTTTGAAATGTCGTTTTCTTTGTTCATTAGCTTAAGCAAATGCCATGTATATTTCTTAAGAAAGGTTACTTTTCTATTTCAATCAAGTATCTAATTATCGTTCATTGGAGATTTACGGACTGAGTAAATAGTAGGATGTTTTGGATTTCCAGGCATATGAGTCATTCTAAGTAGGGCTGTTCCACTTTAGGAGCGCGGAGTAATACATGTTGTCTTGGTTGTAACTGTGTTATATATAAAATATCTTCATTTTTCTAGGAGCGTGGTTCATTAGTGCTATTTATGACTCAACTGTTCTCGAACACATATCTAGCGACCAATATAGATGCCACACAGGTGTGTGCAATAAACACACATAAAGTGTTTTTCAGGCTAGCCAGAGACCCTTGCTCGAATCCCGGTGGAGGCAAGCAAAATTCACTTTCTCTACATAAAGTGTTCATCCGTTTTGCTGGTTAAGTAACCATTTCAGTCCATAAGGGTGGTCCAAATATCTACCCCTCGTAATTCCGTCCTTATATCCGAAAGGTCAAACAGTTTTCCGCTGTTTTTTCGTGATTCTTCTTTAGATTCACCTAAAAATTTCTTAAAAAACGCATTTTTTCTTAGGAAAGTTATCACCTAACGTTTCGTAAAGGTATGATCATTTTGATTGGACAAAGACAAATTGTTGGAACATGTTAATTTGCTAGGAGACTACTGCATTGCTGTAGAGTAATATGCCTAGTTCTGGTAGACATATTGCGGAAGTATTGATTTATGTATATGGTTACTCCTGGAGATTGCTAACCTGTTTGGCACGCTCGGTTCAACCGGCACGTGACTAAATAGCCCATGCTCTTCCCATTGAGACCTCGCCATATTTAAAATACACAATAAATTTATATTTCTAAAAAGTAATCCACTGGCACAGCGATGTCGATTAATTTTAACCGATGAATCATATCTTGTTCTAGATAAACTCTCAGGGACGAGTCTCTGAATAGATCTTAATCTCGAGTTGTTACGGGTAAGCTAGATACATCTCGAGAGAAGGCAATGACCGTTTGCACGGTAGAAAATATATGTGATAAAAATGTAGCGAACGAGATATCCAGTATGGGTTAAGAATAAATCAACCTGCAAACTGACATTTCAGAGAAATATAAATTAAGCAATGTATATATCCACTAAAGAGAATAAAGTTACAAGCTGTCAGATCCAGAGGGAAGTTTCGCCTTAACCAGTAGGTCCTTTAGATTTTTGTTTCTCTTGTATGTTATAATGGGTCTTTGTGAGAGAGGAGTAATCTTTCCAGGTAAAAGATTTTGATATTCCTGTATGAGGCGGCTAGCAAACTGGGTGGTAGACTGGTTATATTTGAGCTCCCAATTATTAGTCAGTGGATACAACGTTTGAGGATTTTTAATCCAATAAATTTCTCTTTCTAAACGTTTCTGCCTGGCTCCCTCTTCAGAGAGAATAATTTGTGTTTTTTTCAATAGGCAAGGTTTCAAAATGATATTAAACCGAATGATCAGGAAGAGAGAAATGTTTAGCTCTTGGGGATTTGAGCTGTAACGTAATTGAACTCAAATGTTTTTTGGCTCTATCTGAAGCGGATTTTTGGTTTCACCAACATATTGTTTCAGACACTTCTTACAAGTTAAGGTATGCAACATTTTCTGAACCACAGTTCAAACGGTCTACCCATACAAGATACACCTTTCCAGTTTGCAGCCCATCAAACGAGGCCGTATCTAGTATATTTAGGTGTCTAGCTTACATCTAGTCTTCATACATTTTGAGGATCTCCCTGACAGTATTACAGGACGATTGCTGTGTTTTCTACTTTCAACTCTTGAAATTTAAAATTTCGATTGTATTGAGCTAGATCGCGAAATTTGTATTCATAGGGTTTTCAATGGCGGTTGTGGCAATTTCCATGTGGTGTTTTATATAATATATATATTATTTTAACCCGATTATATTAAGACCTTAACATCCAGCATAGCTTAATTAGTTAATACAGCAATAATAAAACACGTATCGGCATACACTTAACTGCAATATACATAGATTATAAAAAAGGAGCGGAAATGAATGGCGATCTAACCTTTTAGCTTTACCGCATTCAGGTTCGGTTTTCCTAGACTCCTTATGCAAGCAGGAAATTCCTCAACACTTATAGCACATCTGTTTTATTCTGACATATACGCCTATGTAAAACTACATATTGTCTATTGCAGCTATTAGAAAGGGAGTTTTCTTACATGTATAGGAAAACTGTGAGAATCAGTCCTTTTGCACACCGTCTGCTGGATCGATTAACAAGGGAGTTTTCTTAAACATATAGTAGAACCGAGAATAACCGTCAGTAGTCTTGAAACTAAATACTATGTTCTTAACGGTTACAATAATATTAAAAATAGAAAAACATAAACAAATGTGTGCTTTTGCCAAATTAATATAGCCTAACTGAAGCGTTCTTTCTGTATCAGTATTACTCGACGTCACTTACAACACACAATCATTGGAAAGAACAATCATAAGACGCACGACAAATCATCACAAACAGATAAGCCTTTTACTGTCCCTTATCATTGCGCACCAGGGCAACAGGAAGCTCTCTCTCAACCTACCACCAGTATTATTGCGTTTGGTTTCTGACAGCTGGCTTTAAATCAGCCACTTTGTCTGTGGCGTTACGACATCTAGGGCCAAATGTTAAACATTTGCGTGTAAAGGGGTTGAACAATTGATCTATTGTACAACTTATAATATATAGTAATGATATGGTCAACTGTATGCAACTAAACATTTTTGTAATTACCAGTGAAACAGACATCTATAATCTGGAAATCCATAGTCCAAAGTCCAAATCCAATATTTATATATATATATAATTTAAATAAATGAAGATAGAAAAAAATTTGCTTGCCTCCACCGGGATTCGAACCCGGGATGTATAGATGTGTACCCCAGACATTTCTGTATGCTCATTGTTATATGTTTACTAAACATTTTAGTTGAAATACAGATAGAAACAGACTATTTCCAGGAGACCAGAGCTTTTGCTGTGATTGCCAGAACAATAGTCTTCTATTTTGATTACCATCCAATACTCTACCACGGTCACGAGCTACTTTCATTGTTAGAAAGTAGTTAATGCTAAATGAGACACTGCTGACTCATGTGACGATAACTGGCATATCTACAGCTATTTGCAAAACACACCATCGCCTCACAATTTGAAGTTATCTCGGCTGTTTGTTTGTTTGCTTGTTTATTTGATTGGAGTTTGACGCATTGTTGATCAATTGTTGTGTTCGTACATATTTATATTCGTACATATTGTTTGTTAGATTGTATATTATACATTGATAAAGGTTTTATATATTCTCAAGTTTTGTAAACATGTTCAAAGGTGGACGTCATGAGTGATTTAAGATTTGCTACATTTAAAATCGTTTTTTAGAACAAGTAAAACATTAATGCAATATTGAGTAAGACTCAAACGTGCGTTGTATTAAATAGATTAAAAACAGGACCCTCTGACTTGAGCTGGTATAAGTAAATGTTTACGTGGAGTAGCTCAAGAGTTCGTGGTTTTAATTCAATTTGAATTTATTTAAGTAAAACATTAGTTCTTGACGAATATTATTTAACCATTATTGGAAATAACATTAATATGGAGGCATTTAACAGAAAATGTGCAAAGAGAATTATTTTTAAGGCGCATATTATGAAATATCATTTTTTCAAATGCCTTTTACAAATAGCCTGATATCAGGATAATCAGTACAAGAGAATACCAGCTTCCAATCGTGGACAATATTGCACATAACTTGTATGCCAATCACAAAAAATTACTTAAAGTTGTTAAGCTTTCTAAATATGCATAATATATTCCTTAAATTTTCAAAGCACTTTCTAAACTGGATCATATGTCAAACTCCCTTTTCCTCCGCAACACTCTTCTTAAAGTCTTTAAAAAAGTTTGAAAGCTGGACTCAAAGAGAGCTTAGCTTATGACCAGATATAGGTTTATGTGTATACCATAGGCTGGATAGACGGTGTTTGTTATGCACAGAGGGCTTTCATATCTTCCATCCTTTAACTCTTGGCTTTATACACGCCATTAATCTAATGCTGATATATATAACTATAAGAAGAATTAGGTAAGTAGACTGTTTACTACAGGTTTACTGCAGAATAAAAACTGAAGTACAATATCTGAGTCTGTTTTACTACAGTAATGCCAGATAGATGTAAAATTAAAGCTTATAACATATTTAACACTGGTATTTTTTACTCTAACGTGTAGAATATGTGATCGCAGCTTAAAGACGTTAAACTGCCGTCTGGCATTTTTATTTTTATTATTTAAAATTTTAATTTTTAACATATCTCCAATTTTAAAATTTATGATTTTGTAGAAGTTTTCACTTAATTTGACGGCGAAATAAGTATTCGGATGTATTATTGAAAGAATGTCACAATGCAACTAGAATTCTTTGGTCCAAAGGAGACTGACCAAACACACATCCCTGTATTAACAGAAAAAGATTTCTCCTGCAGCAGCATTATTACGGAAAGGAATGCCCTCTAAGAGGTAGGGCCTATTAAACGAATAAAATAGGCCAAAATAGACTTAAGCCGGAGTCCATACAAACCACCTGGACGACGACATTTAATATTATTCAACTTTTTGAAATCTATTCATATTATTAGTTTGTTACACGATCTCCACTTTGACCTCTTCAACTGGTAAAATTTCAAATGAATTTCTGAAACAGGTTATGTTTTTCTGCACGAACAAAAGACATGAGACACACATTGATTTCAAGTCTAAAATAGTTATTACTTACATCTGTTGGTGGCAGCTATTAGCAGATATTACCGAATTCTAGAAAATATTAAATGCATCACAGAAGTAGTTAGCCGTGTTGTGGTCCTATTGCCTCAATGACCTGGAAGCCGAGTGGACCATAGGCAAACACCAGACTTGATTTTCCCAACAAACATGTTGCACTCAGCCGAGTTATTGCTGTATTCTACCGTGCTCTTAAACGAGGTGAAAAAAATGAAAACAACGAAAAGCAAGGACAGTATCACGTTTAAGACTTCAGAGGCAAGGCCGAATCATTTGTCTAGCATCGTCCCTCGGACATCACCTAGAGATTAAAAACAAACAAAAGTTAAACTGAGCTTAACCTATGCGGTAAGTTGAAATCTGGCAGACATGTTTCTGAACAGATGAATAGCTCTGCCGAGTCCGTGTGGTCACTCCGAATCTGGACAAACGACATGTCCCAGCAGGGGGCGCTGTTAGCATATTATCACGTCTACGCGTTTTTTTTCTTCTCCAAACAAGGACGTGTTGTTGATATGTGTCCAATTTACGCTACATATTCCTTGCAGATATTTTCTCACAACGAAAGCTGTTAAGTAATATTTTAATTCAATATTTTTTCTTTGTGATTGAACTATTAACTTAAATAAAGATAAGTCAAGATAAAGATATTTTATTCGGCTGTTTTATGTATAGCTAGACAACGCTAACGTGCTTTGAGTATTTAATAATATTGTATTATGTGGAATTTGCTTTTAGTCTACTGCCTATTTTGTAGTCTACTTAAAGAGATTGTGATACTGGTAGACAGTGTATTCACGTACAATTATGCGTGTTCAACTTCTTAATAGATTGACGCGAAACGTTATACAGGTACACATCTGCTTGTCCGTTTCATGGAAACTTGTAACTTTATTTAATAGTAACAACCTTCATTTCACCTTAAGTAGAGTATTCAGCTCAGTCCCACTAAGTTTGGCCAATATATAGGCAGCAGTACAATTACCCAGCCCAGATAAGAGGAGCAGCCACAACATCAACGAAACCCCGCTAGGATATGTAGGCCTATGAAGGCATTGTGACAATCATCTTTGATAGTTTGTTTGTTTGATTGGGGTTTAAAGTCGTACTCAGGGGTATTTCACTTATATGACGACAGATTGTCCACTCCACACTGTTCTTTGCCTAATTACCTTAGAAAGCCTGGAGAAAAAAAAAATCACTCCCGCAATCCCGCATTGTGTGACTCACTCATATACCTAATGGTCAACAGACGGACTCGACAGACGGTACATCGAAGTAGGATAAGTAAGCGCACACGCTAACCTGTCATTCTAACCCCCCGCGGGTTACGTGCCGTGCGCAAATATACAATATGGAACATAGCTCAGCGGTTTTAGTGAGTCAACAAATACCGCTTTGTTTATCGCTGTTTCGACTCCCTTCAGAGACTCACTCTGCAAGAGCGTACCAATAGTTAAAATCCATCTCAAAGACAAAAACAGACTATAATTTAAATAAATAAATTTATTATCCGCAAATAAACCTTGTTGTGTTACCCGTTACATGCCAGCGTACGATTGTTCTTCTAAAAAAATTCAGATAATAAAAAAATGGCATGGCCTTCTCCGCTTCAAATTTTGTTTTCTAATTTTCAGAACACTCACAGCACAAATAGGGAATTAGGGTTTGCTATAATAGTTTATAACATGTCTGTTTCACACTAGCTATAATTTATTGGCATCAAAGTATCAGAAAACTCTTTTTGAAAGAGTTTTTCTGCAGAGTTTTTCGCTCTTTTCCATCTCAATAGTGTCTGACGGCGTTGTCATGGCAGCACTAGATACCAGTGGAGGTCACTTCATATTTCTGATTGGTTGGTGACAGTTGACTGAATGTAAGGAAGGATTTAGAAAGAGCCATGTTTGAAGCACTTTTCTGTTTTTTTCGGCTTAGAATGCTCTTTAAACCCTGTGAACAGTACATCGAAGTAGGATTAGTAAGCCCACTCGCTAACCACTAATCCACGGCCGCGGGCCCGAATCATCTTTGAAGCCATGATGTAAAGTACGTCACAAGACTTACTTTACTGGGACGTTAACTTCGTCACCAATTCATTTTGTTTCTAAGAAACGGATATCAACTGATATAAACTATACCATGTAAAATATGAGATCATTAAAAAATACAATATGTTTTTATTTTGATCAGTCGCATTTACAAAGTGGTCAACTCATGATTTGTGAGAGAAAAAAAAAACATTCTGAAAGAAGCATTTCGAGCTATGGCTTACCACCATCGAAAAGACCGTAACTGTCTCTTTTCAATACGATGTTTCTGCATATACACAGTTCTTGCTGTCCAGCAAGTGCGAGAGGGTGCCATATTGCAGTCCTTTAGATCTCTAGCCAATCCGGTAACCGCATAGCGGTCATCTAATCAATTCCAGCGATGTTGAAAGGATAATGGCGGACATTCAAATACACAGCTCATATATCTGAAAAGGAAAAAATCTAATAATTGTACCGTTCTTTCTTCTGAGTTAATGATACATTGCCGTGCTGCTTTCAATCGGTTTATAATTTTATTTATTATTGACATATCGATTAAATATTTTTCTTCACACATTGAAAGTGATATTTCACCGCAGTGTAATAAAACCTTTTGTTATTTTTCTCTAAACTTTAATACTGTCCGGACTAGAGTACTTTTTTGAGTGACGTCTACACACTTCAGTTTGACGGATTACATGGAGGGCTCCAGTGTAGATTGCACTACAGCAAACACGAATATCGTGAAATTGACCAGGTGAATTGATTTCAATAAGTAAGAGACAATGGAGTGATAAATTTAATACAAAACAGCAACGAAAGTCGTATTTTTCACTCCCTTCCAATTAGCCATGATCCAAGCTGTTGTTCCTCAAAAACGTGGTGCTCTGGCAAAAAAACCCACAAAAAAACAAACAAAAAACGAATCACCCATATGCGAGTTCCTAGTCATAAAATAGTTCTTCTTAGAAATATTATGACAGTCTTATTTGGGAAACATACAAGAAATATTAATGTTGTAGAGTAGCAAAAACTGATCTTATTTAATGAATACAGCATTGATAAGGAATGGTTTTAATATGTTCAGGCGTAAGAAGATCGAAAGGAGTAAACATTCCAATTATGACATTGCCATGATCACACGTGATCGGGGAATTTGTCCTGGTTATTTTTAGTTTATTAATTTATACTCATACAGATCCAACGGATCCATTAACAGAGATGATAACAAAATAACAGATAATAACAGGACTTAATAACAGGTCCTGTTCGTTGAATACTCACCGATGGACGGTTCCCAAATTGGAGAGACCCAGACATGTCCCGCCAAATCTCGTTCTCAAAAACATTTTAAATCGATCAAAAGTGAGTGGGGTATACTACTGAGAAATGATCGATTTTGCCGTGAAAATAGACGTCAAGTGGTCGTTTTATGGGTCGATCTTACCCACAAAATCTCAAAGTGGTTTAAATCAAAGTACGGCCATACAATGTTTAAATATTGGAAGAATAAATGCAGAAATATGGTAGCGTTCGCTTAATTCTAAAGGTCACTGGAGCATACTAATAGTTGCTTGTAAATAATACCAGAAGTCCATTAAGAAGAAGTGTGAAACGCCCATATCAGTTGCGTATACGGCATTGTGTCCAAAATCGGCCCATTCAACTACTTGCCTTTCCTCTTGGGGCGGACTGGCAAACCATCAGGGGAGGTAATTCTAGAATTGAATCTAAAACTTGCTCGCCCAGTCGATTTGATCTGGCTCTGCCTTGCGAAAAGACATGGCGCGTGGCATCATGGGATTTTGCTGCCAGTGGTCGTGGATTGTCGGAATAGTTGCAATGAAAACCCACACTTATGTCATAATCGAATATTTTATTGTGTATGTTGGAAGTGTTCGTATAAAAAGGACAATAATAAACAATACGTACGAAATAGATCACAACAAAGTTATAGATAAGATCGATCTGAGCCATGGCTCCTTCATTATTTTCACAATCCGCAAACGAATTTTCCAGAATTCAAGAGAGAAGAATCAGGCCAAACTAGTCACCGATAGTAACCGATGCTTGGCGGATCTGACGATTCATATTTAACCGTCGCTAGGCAGACTATTCTGCCAACCGACTGCGCACAACTTACACTCTACGTCACCCATGTCGGAACATCCTTCGACACTTTCCATACCGGTACAGTTATCTCGGAGGTGAATGGAAGCAATAATATTACAC
>JAQQZZ010115687.1:0-15007 GCA_030265115.1 Mopalia vespertina | reverse complement strand
TCCCAAAGTTGCCAGTCTGTGTTAAAGAGCTAGATGGTACTTGATGGTTACACAATGTAACCATAATCCTAAAGTTGTGCCAAAATGACGTTATATCTTGCATAAAAGTAGGGCGCCGTCTCGTGACTGCCTGGTAAGATAGTGATGGGCGGGTTTATTTATCTAAGATAGTGATGGGCGGGTTTATTTATCCCAAAGTTGCCAGTCTGTGTTAAAGAGCTAGATGGTACTTGATGGTTACACAATGTAACCATAATCCTAAAGTTGCGCTAAAATGACGTTATATCTTGCATGACGGGCTGATCACTCGAGGTGACTCGAGCACTTTCGGGTGGCGATGATTTTACCAGATTGCATTGCTGGTTTTCCATCGTATCTAAGTAAGGCAGACTATAAGCCTTGGGAACTACGTTGTTTAATAAGCGAAACACTCTTGAGTACGATATTAAACCCAAATCGAAAATACAAAACTTTCTCTTGGCAGCACTCGTTAGTGGTTTTTTTATGTTCTCAAAATTACTAACTAATGACTTGCTACTTTTTCCCAGACAGGTGAAACTTGTTATATGTTTTTGAAAAATGTTAAGTCTATTAGCGTCAGGCATTTGATATATACTAGAATAAGTCATCTTGCCGACGAATAAGGTGCACGATTGGCTTTTCACACTCTTTCTCGTGTTACTTGTCATGTACAAACAGTCAGCCAACGTGTTTTCTTTAACGTCACGTGGCGGGTGGTTGGAATGAGCTTCAAGTTGCCCTGGTGCTCTCCGAGCTAAAGGGGAACAGGAAGTTGATCTGTTTTGTGGTGTCTGTATTGCGTCCTGTATTTCCCCCACCTTGTCTTTGTTTGTTGCCAGTGGTGTCGACGGAGAGGGGGGGGGGGATCCTTCACCCATTGGGCTGGCACGTCGTCATATAAGTGAAATACCCTTGATTACGACGTTAAACCCCAATCAAACAAAACTTATTTGACTGTCATTTAAATTTAGTTATTATTGTTACTATTACAATTATTTGTAGATGAGTATGATGATTATGACAAAGAATTTGATCGCATGAGGGAGGCCACTCTTAAAACCCGACATGTTCAGGCCAAGGAAGAACTCATTACTGTCAAGAAGACTGTTCAAGATGGCCGATTAGAGTTGGAATATGCTAGAGAACAGGTTTGTGTATTTTAAATTATAGTCTAAAACTGTTCTCATTTGTTCGGATCATTCCAGCTTAATTTGTATTTTCAGGGGCACCTACCTTTAAAATATAGGATTCAGTAAATAGACAGTCACATGCTATTACCTTTAAGAGATTTTCAGCTTCTAGACTTATTGTGCGCAATGTTTCAGGGCTAGGATGCTATGAAGTGCATATAATATAAGCTAATTCACCAACACATTACTCGTGAATAAATCGCGTGTTATGAATCCAAAAATAGTATTATTATTACTCCTGTCAGATTGTTAGTTCTGATTGGTCGAAAACATGACACATGCGATTAAACAAGACATCATTTCATGATTTTTTGATTTCTGTCAATTGACTTGAAACAGTAGTAATATTGCACACTGTATTGTAAAGAAAAACCGAAACCTACTCCATAACATGAAACGTGCTATCTTGTTAAGCGGAGGGTTACAACTTACAACATAAGTAAAGTATGGTAACAACTCTGCAGAAAGATAGTGAATTAATTTGACTCAATGTTTCGGTTTATTGGTCAAGCTATAATCATGAGTAATTTTAACTAGAGACCCAGGTGTACAACTGGGTGAAGAAAATAGTTTGGACACTTGACTTTTGAATTAAACAAAGTATTAAACTTAAGTATTTACATGAAGTGTCAAACAGCCATCTTATAATTACATAAGATCCTTGTGTTAGTAAAGATCCAAATATATGATCTGTCATTGATCTAAAGATAATAACATGTAATAACATACAGTATCTATTAAGATAACATTTTAGGATCTAAGAAACCCATCATGTACCATTAAAATAGTTTGCATTACAAATCACACTCGAAACATTGGTCTATTTAGTAGCCTAAGCTTATCCACACAAACTGAATTATTATCTTTGTTACTAGACTTTACTATGTTAAACTCCTCTGTGGTCCTGATATTATAATAATATTTGACAATTATAAGTCTATCTCACTAATGTTCACCACTGATAAATAGAGTCTGTCTGTGAACCATCAGGTATATGAGCGAGTCACATGTTGTGGCTCCGGCAATCGCGGGGGTGGTTTTGATGAGGTTTCCTTCCGGTTTTCCACCGTACTAAGGCAAGGTGCAGTGTGAAGTGGACAATTTGTCGTCATATAAGCAAAATACCCTTGAGAACGACGTTAAATCTCAATCAAATAAACAAACAAACGAAACATGTTTATAAATTATAATTTGTACATTTAAGGTTGTGCATTGGAAAGCTCGTGTTGATCGTCAGTGTGTGGAGCGACTGAAAGCGTTCACTAATCCCCCGGTGACTGTGGGTCAGGTCATGGAGATGGTTCTCACGCTCATAGGAAAACGTCTTCCGTTCCAACGAATAGAGAAGGAAGGCGTTAAAGATGATCACTCCAGCAGAATGTCATCCAGCTCAAGTGGAACCAAGATTAGCAAGAAAAGTAACAACCCATAATTTGGTGTAGAATGATTTGGGAGAATCTTTCTTCATTTATTTCAATTGAAAATCTCAGTTGCATATATTTTTGTTAAATTTTGAGGTTCACTCAAGTTACCATGTGTTGTATCTTGCTATTGTTTTTTATGCAAGGGACATCAAGGATGGTTATTTTTTCAGTTTGGACTGGGGCCCGCGTCCGTGGCTTAACGGTTAGCCAGTGTGCTTTCTGAGCCTACTTCGATGTACCGTTCACAGGATCGAATCCGTCTGTCGACCATCAGGTATATGAGTGACTCAAAAGATGTGGTTCCCGCTATCGCGGGTGTGGTTTTCTCCCGGATTTCCACCGTAATAATGTAAGGAACAGTGTGAATTGGACAATCCGTAGTCATATCAGTGATATACCTTTGAGTACGACAAAAAACCCCAATCAAACAAACAAACTGAGTTATATACATTTTCTGAGTTATATATGTTGGTTTGTTTAGGTAAACCTAGAGAGGCCAATGAAAGAGTAGACAGGGCCCACTGGAAAGCTATCCAAATGACCATGAACGATGTGGTCAAGTTTGTTGACATGCTTCATAATGTGGCATGGGAGGATGGCCTCCAAGATGATGTTTTACATAGTAAGTATTGCGTTATACACCTTTGCATAATGATGCTGCAAACTGAAACGAAAAAAACTATTCAGTGCTCCATTACCAGTGCTTACCTGCAGACTATTTATTATACTTCCTTTGTTTTTTCCCCTCTTGTTATCAGGCCTATGTTGTAATCTTTTCCGGCATAACCTTAAAATAGGTCCACTAAAATTTTGTGAGGTAACCTAAAATTTGCATTTTCCCCTGGTTTGCTGATTTTTTAAATACATAAATGTGCTTTTGTGAAAAATAAAGCAAAATTACTTTTAAATACAATCATTACTGAACAGCGGATGACAAAATTTGTCAAAATCAGTGTCAAAGAGCAAATTTAAATGAAGACTGCAAACGATTTTGGAAACCTATAAATCGGTCATCCAAAATTAAGTTTGCATAACCATGGGGAGACCCTGTTCTGACCGTTCTCTCCAACAGCACAGGCCTGGCTATGGGCTGTTTGTTCTGTCATGTACTGATTTCACTTATACAATGACTGTGTACTTCCAAAGAGTGAACAGCAACACAACCATAATGTGAAGCATTTTATACAAACACTCTGTTTGAAAATAAATGTTCCTCCATAGCTGATGACATAATTTTATACCTCAATTGTACTGGCCTTAGCCAGAGGGCAAGTCATGTACTCATTTCCTGATAATGGTTTATTAAGCCGAAATATAGAAACTTAACATGTTTTATGTTTAATCCAGTTTGATACTCCTATTGAGCTGGCCCTCAGGCTGAGCGCAGTTGGTTTCAAGGGTACCAATGCTGTTTTTACTTTAATAGCACTAAGGAGGGAGATAAAGTTTCAGCTGAATCAAAACACTTCATGCCGTCATATAAGTAACTTGCCTTAAAGCACGGTTTAAAACACCAATCAATCAATCAACCAACCTATTGAGCTGGCACGTTGTAAACTGACTTAAATAACCTTGAAGAATGGCATAAAAAACAAAACAAACAAAAATCATGTTAATTCTCGTGCCATGTTTGTAACAGTTGGTTTATTTTTCTGCTATCGAGAATTGTCTGGGGTTATGTGAAAATTAGTGGAATTTTAACTACTATAAAGCAAAAACAGGTCCAAATTAAAACTGGGTCAACTGTGTTTAATTTGGGTTTTGTGTCTTTTATTAATATACTTTTAATTTGTTTGAAATAAATTTCATGTTGGTCATATTTTGTTAATTCCAGCTGTGGAGAGTTACTTGGGTGTTGGCAAAGATGGAAAGTTGGGTGTGACAGGGGAGGGAACTCTTCTGGACAATGCTGCAGGTAATATAGACATTCCGAAAAACCTAACAAATCAGCCACATTACCTTACTGAAAAATGTGTGGTGCTTTTCTATTTAATTATTTTTTGAAAGTCAGTTTTTCTATATATTATTTTTTAAAGACCAGTTTTCTATCTCTTCGATTTTCAAAGACCAATTTGACTTGTACTGTGATGTCAACTAATTAAAGTGGATGAATGATCTCATGCTCTTGATAAACTCTCAGAGAAAAGGTGGTGATAATTCTTAACAACGTGTCTTGTATTTACATATAACCTATGCAGACCTGTCTACCTGTTATATTTTGGTGTATTTAATTTAAATACACCATTAAAATACACAAAGAAATTAAAGTTTGATGCAAAACTGGAACAAAATACACATAATGGTAAGAAAATACTTCTAAAAAACTATTTGCTTTCACATAAATTTCTTCTAAGGTAGGCAGATCTGTGGGTCCTTTACCATTCGTACGGTGTGTAAATTCTACTGTATATGGGTATCAAATTTACTCACCCACCCTCTAAGCTTTTTTATGACATTTTTGTGAATAGAAAAAATATATATTCATATTGGTTTTTAGTATGTATGGGTAAGCACCAGTTTTGATTCTTGTTATAAAAATATGATAAGCTAAAAGTTGATGCACTGAGAATTGTTATTTCCTGTTGCCCTTGTGCCCTCAGAGCTAAGGGTCAGCATAAAGCCAATCTTTTTATGATGTCTTGTCTTTCTTTGTTACCAGTGGCTTCAAGGGTGTTATCCTTCACCCATTGGACTGGCATGTCGTCATGTGAGTGAAATAACCTTGTATGGCGTGAAACCCTAATAAAAAAAACAAACAAATATTATTTTCCCATAGCATTGGAGTTGTAAGTATCATTATTTTTATGATTATATTTAACAGATAAACAATTTCCAATGTCTCGTCGCTCCCCGTCTCCAGATGGCAGATCAGGTATCACAATAGCGTCTGCAAGATACTCCAGCGAGGACTGCGCGACTTTGGTTCAGTATACCATAGCCATTGTGGAGTACACCAGACGCTGTGGACCACTTAAAGCTTCCCTAGAGAGGCTCCATGAGCTGGAGAGAGAAATAGAAGAAAACGAAAGACTTCAAAGGGAAAGAGAGAATATGGTATGTAAATAAAGCAGTCTGTTCAAAAGATTTGATTTTGGAAATAAAAATGATCCAATCGATTCAAAAGATTTGATTTTGGGAATCAAAATAATCCAATCACAGTGTTTAGCTCATTCAAAGACATTTTCTTTTTGAAAAAAGAAGAGCGAGAGACTATAAAAGGGGATAAAGGAAAACTTTTATTTTAGGAATTAAAATGATTTGCATCAGAGAGTGTCAATGTCCATACAAAGACCAGTTCAAAAGAGATCAAGTAGAATGCTGAATATAGCTACATATATGTACATAAAGAAAATGGGTACTGTCTCAGTTTTATTGCTTCCTGTATGGACAGATTCGCAGCCTTTACCTGAATGACAATAAGTGGTCGTTCTATTGTGAGCCTCTGTAGCTCAGTTTGTTTAATAGAGCGCTGGTTCTGCTAGCCCAGACCCTGGTTTAAATCAGGAGGCAAGCAAAAAAAATAAAGAAGGGATATTATATTATATGGTCAATACAAAATTGCGATGGTAACCCGATTTTGTTAACACACATGTATCTGATTTTCCCTTTGCACTTTTCATTGTAGGTGGTAGCAGAGCAGGTATACCATTCATTAGTACATGTAGTAATAGTAGACTAGATTGATCATGTACACATGGATTTTAATGTGTTCATAGTTTCTACAGGATAGATTCATGGCTTACTTCAAAATGGAGAGCTTTTTGCAATCAATGAAACCTGGGCCCGTATTCGTAAAGCTGCTTAAGTATTTCTTAAAGTTAAGAAATATTTAGCCAAATTTCAGCCTTTCATTGGATGATGAAAAAAGTTAAATGTGAAATAATTAAGTTGACATATTATGAATTTCACTTATAATGCTTCTTTTAGGATCATACAAAGTTAAACAAAATGGTGTTTATGTATTTAAAATGATGTTTGAAAATTTAAAAAAAAATTCTTAACTTTAAGAAATACTTTAGTAGCTTTATGAATACGGGCACAGGGTATTGTTCCACAAAGAGAACTTAGCCTAGGTTGATCTTGATTACCATGGCAACACAATAACTACTGATCATCATGACAATGATGAACTTAGGCTAAGGGCCACTGGTCATACCATCCTGACAAAGTAGACCAAAGTTAAAGCTTAGAAAAAGGAAAAGATATGCATGTTAAGTTAAATAAAAAAACCATTAGTTCCACTGAAGAGCTTACCATAATACACAAGTAGTGTAATTCCGAAAAACGATAACTTCATTTTGACTCAATATTTCAGCATTTATTATGCCATCATCAGGAGATGATGAAGTTATCGTTTTTCGGAATTACACTACTTGTGTATTAAGTTGAAAAGTACCTATATTTCAGCTTATTAAAACTTTTTTGATGAGGCCTGATGATCTGTAAAAAAAACTGCCAAAATACACATGTAGAGCTAAATAATGATAAATAACTTTCTTTGGATGCACTTGTACAAACTATTGTGTCGAAACCAAAAATTTATCATACAATATTTGTTTTTTTTTGTTAGCCATTTTGTGAATGCAGCCCCAGGGATATACTATTCCTGTACACCCTTTTCATTTATAATTATAATTTTTGGAATGAGGTTTCTAACATAGATTTGCGGGTGGTTGGGAGGGAGCCTCTTGTTGCCCTGGTGCACTCAGCTCCAAGGGGCAACATGCAGCTGATCTGTTTGTGATGTCTTTGTATTACCTTCTGTGATTGTCCTGTATTTGTCCTATCTATGTTTGTTACCAGTGGCATCGAGGGTGGTTTCCTTCGCCCATTGGACTTCCAGCATTTGAGTGAAATTACCAAAAGTACTGCATTAAGCCCTATCATACAAACAAATGAAATATATTCTGTATGATGTGTGTTAGTATTGGCAATTTTTGAAATCTAAAAATTTAACACTAGATTGATCAATTATAATGTTGATTTCTATTGAATAACAATTCAGGAATCATAATTTTATATTTTTTTACTATATTAATAAAAAGAAAACATTTTCTCATCAAAGTCAGCTTCGCAATCTTTAATGTATTATTTCTAAATTACTAAATTATTTTTTTGTCAAAACTTTTGACTATGTTATTCAACTTGTTTATTTTAGGGTGAGCAGGAACAGGTAATTCAAATTGCATAGACTTATACTCATTGGTAGAGTAGATAGATTTATATAATGAACATACATCTTGTAGTTGCACATAGTTTCTGTTTAACTTTCCTGTTTATCCTATACTTACCATATCTGTTTTCTTGATTTTTTTTTACACTGTAGAATAGTTTTTTTTGTTTTTTTTGTATCTCACAATTCCTGAGGATTATTCCTGGACTGTGTCTGAGTTTATAGTTTATAAAATCATTTCTTTTCTTTCTTGGTGGAGGCCTCTTCTCTAAGTGGAGAGACAACACAAAGCTGATATGCTGTGTCATCTATCACTGTTATATGCACATTTTGTCTTATTACATCATATTTGAGGTCCTTTGCATGTCTTGTCTCTTGATGCTAATGATGCTCACCAAACAATATGTATTAATGGGTCTTGTTTGTGCTAGTGTCAACTATTGTTGGAATACACTGCCGAAATATAAGTGAAACACCCTTAAGCACGGCTTAAAACACTAATCAATCAATCAATCTTAACCGCACATTTAAAATACAATATCTGTAATTAAATGACCATTAAACTGGACTGTACGTGTATAGACTACTTCATCATCATTAGATTTTTAAGTTCTGAATTTTTTTGGTAATCACTACTAATGTTAAAACCAACTTCAAAATATGAAGCAAAATTGAGATCCATCTAACTGTGACATGTGTTCTCATCAGGTAGGCTCGCAGCTGTCATTCAGTAGTTGGACCATTTTAACCATATATTACGTAAATCCCATCAAGGGAATCATTATTAGATGTCCAAGTGATAGGGCTTGTGTGTTCTATACTCAACCTCATAACTCCTTAACAGAGTGAATTCAGACAGGTAGTTGGTAATCTGGTGCTTTCCGAGTGGAAGGGGACCTGATGTGGATGATAATTGTTTTGTTGTCCTGCTATCACATGTGGATTTAACCTTATTAAGTACAATAAAATAATTGAACAGACAATCAATCCTGCTTCATCTTTTGTTGGCAGCCTGCTGAAGAAGAGAGAGCACCGACCCCAGAATGTGACAATTACACAGAGGCCGATCTTCCACGAGTTACGGAGGAGTTATATAGCCTACAGAGTGAATTTGATAAATCAGTCGTCAAGAAACATTCACTGGAAATAGAACTGAAATCCATGAATGAGAGGCTGAAAGCTGCTTCAGAAATGGTCGACAGGTGTGTGGCTATATTCTGTCAAAAATATGGTCTAGCTTACGGTAGTTAAATTCATTATACAGTTTGCTAGAACAGTAAGAATAAATTGGGGAAAATTTGAAAACTGAAATTGATACTGTTTGCTGAAAGACTCTGCCACCATGTAAGTGAAATACACTTGTCAATGAGCATAGGGTTAAACACAAATTGATACATAAATAATGTAAAATATTGATTCTGGACATGAATAATTCTATGGGATGTAAGCCCTTAATTTTGAATGTTTTCCTTTTCAGTTTGAAAGGTCAGGAGTCTGGTTGGAGAGAGTTTGTGAAGGCTAATGATGGCAGTCAGTTGTTACTGGCTAACTGTTTGACCGCTGCAGCATACCTCACCTACTGTGGGCCTGGAAACACGGACACAAGGTTATTATCACATCATTTATTATAGAATTTGTTCACTTAAAATTTTCGTTTTTCTGGGGCTAATACACCACTTTTTTTCTCGCTCAGGCTGAGAGCAATGATTCAAGAATAGACGTATTGCTTTACTTTTTTATGATTGAGTTAGTGTAGCAATTATTGGATACACTACTAACATATACGTGAGCTTTACTTGGGCGCTGCATTAAACACCAATCAATCAATCAATCAATCAATCATACTCATTGGTTAAATTATATTTCTTTGAAATACCAGTTCGCGGTTGATTTATTCTAATCCATACTCACTGAACATCTTGTTTGCGACACATTTTTCACATACTTTCAATACCATGTATATGCCTGATGGACATAAACTTCCCTCGAGATGTCTGTACATACATGTAGGTCACCCATAACAACTCGAGATTAAGATCTATTTAGAAACTTGTCTCGGGGACTTTATCTAACACACCAGATGATTCATCTGTATTAATCCACAATAGTGCCAGTGTGATTAATGTTATAGTGGGTGTCTTCACCAAGAAAATATCACCAACATGTTTTTTTGCTGGAAATGCAGGACTTCTGTTTTTTAAGAAAAACTTGAGTATGATGCTAGATCTTAATAGACATTTACACAGAATGACTGTTGATAATCAGATAAAATGACACATTGCTTCACAACAATGTATTTAAACAAATCAATCAATCTGGCACAGAGATAATTTTTAATTATTAAAACTATTAATGAATCATCTCACATTCTAGGTTCTGAATATAAAAAATATATGAGAGACAACAATCTTGTTATATACATTTTTCATGATTGGTACGTCTGATACTGAAAGATTGTAAAAATTCCTGTGACCTTTTCGTACAAATGGAATTTGTTAAAGATCAGCCTTAATTCTCCTTATATATTTTGAATAAATGAAGAGAGAAAATTTGCTTGCCTCCACCGGGATTCGAACCCGGGACTTTTGGTTTACAGGCCCAACACTCTATATATAGCAGTCTTCCATGTTTGAATTTAACATATTATGTCTTTTTGAATGTTGCAGAAAGAGAATGGGTGAGTTTTTTATGCAGGTCTGTGAACACCATGGTCTACCCCTTCATAAGAAACTACTTTTCAGAAACCTGGAACTTTTTGACTTCCTCTATTCTGAGGTGAGTGAGAGGGATTTTTTTGCACTGATTCATGTTGACGTTGAACAGTTACTGCATGTTTGAGAAGGGAACATTTGATACTCACAGCAAGTAAACATCAATTACCGATAAATCATGGTGTTCCATTCTTAAACTTACAGTACTTGTTTTGATATACTGAATGTATGTTTTCCAATTGTTTATTACCGGGTTTATGATTGAACATTAGTGAAATAGACTTACTTTGAAGTGGGTCCAGCCTTTGCTTTACAAGAGAACAATTTCATGTGAAATAAACATCTGTTGTACTGGAGGGCAGTGTCATGTGAGCGAAGAGGTGATGGACAGAAGAATAGTTCTCAGTATCTGAATCATTCTTCACTGCGGAACTTCATTTCTTTCCTAGAAAATCACTTCACCTGAGATTTTAACCATTTCTTATCTTCTATGCTTTCAGGTGGAGGTAATGAAGCTGACTCTGTTGGGCTTGCCTACAACCAGGCTGATGTTAGAGAATGCCTGTTTCCTGATGCAGGAACATAGTATGACAGCCTGGCCTCTCATCTGTGACCCGACCAGTAGAGTGATCAGTTGGCTGCAGAGTTACAACAGAAACAAAGGGATGGTGGAAGTCAAGTACCATGTGAGTAACTTGAACTTAGCAATATGATGAAAGCAAGATTTTAATTGGCTACTCAATATTTTTTTGCCCAAATTAAATCTGACATAATTCTAAAGGACGCTGTGTTTCTATGACAACACACTCTGTGGAATTGAGGAAAGGTCAATATCTCAATTGTCCAATCAATGGCAAATTGTACAGTGAGTCAGCGAAAAACCGATAACATGTTTTTGATTGTTGTAGACAAATCAACCAAAGCTGTTTGCTATTGATATTTTTCAGTTTGTTTAAAATTAGATTAATGAAAATATTATTAACATCTTGCGACGCATGTTACTTCAATAAATTTATAATATTTTTTTTTTTTAATTTGAATATATTTTTTGATTAATTAAAACAGGAAAAAAACTGAGGTTAAAGTTTATCTAATTCTTTAAGAAAAGTGTGTTAATCGTTTTTTAAAACAGAAAACTAAGTCCTCTGTTTTCATAATATCACAAGTGCCATAATAAATATCTTAATGCCTGGTACACTACTTGCCCCACATTGTATTTGTCTTGATAAAAGATGATTCTTGTGTTATGCGAGTAATATTTTGGTAGTGCTTTAATATTTAGTGAAAAGTTGTAAATTTTATGGAGGTAACAATTGTGGCATCAAAAGTCCAACATACAGTTATTTATTAAATGTGGCTCTTAAATTCCACAGTCAAGTTATACCAATTTTTGTCTTAGAGAATTTGGGCAAAATATTTTAAAATGTTTGAATAATATGTGATAAAGATATTAATATATTTAATGAATATATTATAAAGATGTGAATGTATATTAAAGAACATATGATTCTCACTACTGGTTTATATTATGGTTAATAGGAGTTGAGATCACAGCTGGAGAATTGTCTATCTGAAGGTTGTCCTCTACTCATCACTGACTGTGACCTCAAAACCCTGGCTACTGACTCTCGCTTCAGAGACACCATACAGAAATGTAACCATTTCATTCATTCCAAAGTACCCTTTAAAGTCATGGTAAGCTAGTTTGTCTGCTTTTTGTTTTTATGTTTTAGTGAATTTTATAATCTTGTCAGTCTAGTTATGCACATTCACAAACTTCTGCTAATAACATTCAGATTTTATTTCAATACAACAGAATTTAAAAATATCCTTAATGAATTATATATGGATATTAAAAAGTTTAGACAAGTATTGACTCCACATGCACTCATTCCCTGTCTATGGTGACAGTAGGGAGGGAGCTCCCTATTTTACCTGACCTAAGGGACAATAATAAGCCGATCTATTGTTTCTGCTTGTTTTTACCTCTTGTGATTGTTCTGCCTTGTCTATGTTTGTTTCCACTTTGTTCCTGCTTTAAACCGCAACAAAAACAAATCTATTGCTCTGTGTCTTGTTTCAGCACTCTATAGTGTTTGTAAATTTATTATTACAATTTGTAGTTTGGTTTCTGTCCCATTTTGATATACGATACATTTGAGAGTTTCCAGTTATTATTATTCCCATAAAACTTCTGGCTAGATGAGCTCATAATTGTTTAATAACCCATGTAACCACAATGAAACCAGAACGGGGAATAACTCTATTCATCTATGACCTTTGTCTAACAGGTTGGAGATCATGAAGTGGAGGTGGATCCTAAATTTCGCCTGTTCCTCCACACCACATCAGAGCCATACAAAGTTCCCCACACACTGGCAGCATATGCCGCCCCACACTTCTTCCAACAGTCCAGACTGTGCTTAGAAGAAGAGCTTTTAGACAGATTTATGGTGCAAGAAAAATCACGTTTAGAAGAAGAGAGAATGGCTCTTCGACAGGTCAATTATTAATATTTTTTTCGTTACGAATTTTTGATAAATAAATTCTTCAGTAAATAAGCATTTTAAAAATCAAGAACTGATGTAATTCGGATATTGATATCCGATCCATGAAAGCACCATTGTTTGTAATCAAATGTTATTCCTTGTGCAGATTCTAAACCAATTTGCTCTCAATTTTCCTGCAAATTATTTATTTTTGTCAATAGTTTATTTTTTATTATATCTAAACAGGAGAAAATGTTAAACATACAGTGTTTGGAGAGATTGGAAACACAGATGTTAGGTGATCTCTCCAATGATCTCCGACTCATGAATGATCTTAATGCAACAAAGAAACTTGCAGATCTCAAGAAACAGTTTGATGAAACAGAAGAGAGGTAAGCTCAATAGCCTAATATATTTATTGTAGAGAAAAAATATTTGTCCTGCCTCCACAGGGATTTAAATTCTGTTCTGGTCAGTGCTTTTTATAAAAATGATTTGCCTCTAACAAGGATCATGTGTAGAACTCATGGGTAGCAGGGCTAAAACTCTAGTGACTGAGTTAGATAGGTATAGGATAGAGAGACCCGAGTGTTCTCCTAAGTCAAAGCTGTTAATCTTTTATTGTGTTATGATTTCAATTTTGTAAATGGTCATTTAATTTTGTCCAGATTTAATAAACATAATGTGTCCAGAGTTATTTACTGGCAAGGCTGAAAGGGGACATAACTCTTTCAAAACTTTATTCATGCAATGTATGAACAATGGAATAAGTTTAGGTGAATTTTTATTGATTACAGCAGTTTAAATGATCCTTACTTAGCTGTTAACATAGTGGCAAAAAACATTCCTCACATAGAACATGAACTAAGAAGTTAGTTGAAAATATTTTATTAACCCATGAAATGTTTATCGTTATGGTTCTACAGGTTTAAAAATTAACAATTTCTAGAATTATTTTTGTTCTCATTAAGAAAGTTATATCCTATAATGATGAAAATACCTGTTGTTGCTTTTCCTACAGTCAGGGTCGAGTGGAGATGAGTGAACTGTCTATTCTACGAGCACGTGAGAGTTATCGTATGATCTCCCGTCGTGGTGCTGTCTGCTTCGATACGGCTCAGTATATGAGGGAAATTAACCCTTTATATCAAACCTCGTTCAAGCAATTCCTTACCCTCTATGATACTGCTATCAGTCACTCTGAAAGGTTAGTATTCTTTTCAATGTTCAAGTGAAACTACTTACATCAAGGGGAACAACTCTTGTGTTCCTCTTTTTTGATCTATCTCATTTGCATGTTTAACAACATAATTGCAATATATGTTACAAACAAAAAAGGAATGGGAAGAAATTTAAATGTTTGAATAGTTTGATTAAATCGTTAATCTATAGTTTGTGATTAAGGTAATGATTCCGATTAAGACTTCATTTTGTTCAAGCAAAAATGACCAAATCCGTATTTATTTAGAAGTCAATTTTTTAGCTAAGTGGTATTTTATTGGAGCTTATGTCTGTTGTATTTCAGAGCTGCCGTTAAAGCTGTGATAGAGCGGCTAACATTAACATGTTACCTGAGTACAACTCGAGGTCTACTAGAGAGAGATAGACTCCTCTACTCACTTCTTCTTTGTCTGGAGGTAAAAAAAATTTCATAGCTTGATTACTCTGGCTAAGGATAGTGTGCCATGATTTTGTTCATGCTGTCTCTACTTAGCACTGGTGGAACATTAATTTTCTAACAGAATAAAAGACTGAAGCGTTTTAAGTGTTGGACAAAGCTGTCATGTCTATTTTTTTTTTTTTTTTTTAATATAACATGTTTCAATGGAATGCCCTAATCATCATGTGCAAATGACTTTATTAGGTGATGAATAAAGACTAAATACCACTATAAGTTGGAATTATAGTAAATATGGACAAAAATATGGACCAGTGAAATAACCTTAAGTATGGCACAATAACCCAATCAAACAAACAAATACTGGTGCCAGTGACCAAC
>JAQQZZ010115676.1:0-15007 GCA_030265115.1 Mopalia vespertina | reverse complement strand
TTGCTATTACATAAAAAGGAAGGGTTTAACGATATCATGTACTAATTATTTAATACATAAATAGTAGCCGGGTATCGTTTTGATACCCGGCTACTATTTATGTAGTTATATTTTATTACTTACAAAAAAGAAATGTGCGTTATTATGTACCAATTCTGGGACCTTGATACCGGACTGCATGTTAAGTAAAGTTTTGGGTATATTCCCGTGATGCTTTGCGCGCTATGGAGTCTCGCGAGAGTTGACGAGATGTGACAGGAGTTGACATGGGGTGCTGTCAGGCCACAACAATGACAGCAGGAGTGATCTCCCTAAGCTACACACGAGATCAATCAGCGAAGATGGAGGTGTGAGATGGACCAATCAGCGATGACCGAGGTGTGATATGGACCAATCAGCGAAGCCCACACAACTGCGGCGGCGTGACGCACGACACCGCAGAACGCCGCAGTGAGAACTTGATAGCGCAGCGCCATCTGTACTGTCATTTTCAAGGGAGATAACTAGATCGATGGCGTTGTCATGCACTCCGGTCAACCCACAAGACCCCATCACGCTGACATCACGTCAAGGACGTCGGTCATTACTAACTCACAGCCCGTCTTTACATGTAGTCCGGTATGGCTACATTACCTTGTTCTCTGATAAAAGTTATTTAGGGGCTCAAAAATGTGTTCATATTTTGGCGTCAACCCAACAGACCATTACCTGGATGGTTACGTTTTAACTATAACTACTTCTAAATGGCAGCTTCTTCTTTAAAATGAACATAATACTCTTTTAAAAAAATCAAAAGAAAAGAAGAGAATAAAACCCAGAAAAAGAATTCTCCATTTGACATTTATACCAATACAGTACATTCAGATGATAATATAATATGATAATATTGTACATCTTTGATATAAGTTGCTTAACCCATTTCTCAGTCATGAAATTCCACAGAACGTAATTTAACCTAAATAGTGTGCTTACATTTCTTACCCTAAAGCCGCAAATGGGACCCATCTGTATTGTCAGTGCAAACATATATAGGTTGCATATTAGACTATAGGGCATGGGGTCAAAATAGCTTCCTAAACTGGTTTTTGAAGTCTCCTCCTTGTGACTACCTAAAATAAGGCTCTAGGTGTTGGTATTGTGTCTCTTATCAAAATCCTGAAAGTTCCCACCTCAAGAGATGGAGCACTTCTAAAAAAATGGCGCATTGTGCCCCCCACAATGTACCATTAATTTTATTTTCTTCTTCTTGATATGAACAAGTTTAAAATGTAACTACTAAGGATGATTTTAGTGTTTTAATTTCAGGAATCTCATAATTATTATGATTCATTCTTGAAATACCACTTTAAAAAAATATTTAGTTTTTCTTTGTTTTTCATGAAAAATGGCGCCAAAACAATAACACTATTTGAAAATATTGTTAAAATATATCTTTAGGTCCAATTTTGTTTCTAAATTGAGGTCAGTTATTATTTTGTACATTATAATTAATTTACAACTGAAATTAGATCAGTTAACACATTTACACAGCTATTAAAGTATATATCAGTTATATTACGTATTGATAAGTCAATGCTTCGAAATACAAAATGGCAACCTAGGACAATCAAAAGTTTTTTAAAAATACTTTCAGATCATTAATATCCTTAAAGGATATGACTGCTTCATGGTACCAAATTGTCCATTTACATACATGTACATAAAAATGACTTCTTTTTTCCCCCCACCTTTTTCACACTATAAATGTCAGAATGCTACAAAACAATCAAAGGTTAAAATTGCCCCAAAAATTTAGCATGCATGGCTCCGCCGTGTGACAGCTTTGTAGACAAAAGCTCTCAGAAAACTAAGATATTATTTACGTGAACATATCCCATTTTTTTCTTCCAGTCGACATCATAAAATACCTTTGCTGCTTTTATATGTTTTTATATGTTGGCTACCGTACATTTTTTTCCCTTCCAAATGTCAACAACTTGAGCCTGGGTTCGACGTGTGGCAGTTTTTTTAGACATAATATGATACTAATAGCTGTCAGAAAGCTCAATAAAAAGTCTGACTCTGATAAACTAGGCCTAGCAGTAACAGTATCGCCCAGTGCATCAGATCAAACTTCGTCCAAAAAAGCTCTCGCTATATCAGCCTGATACCCGACTAAATCTTTCCAAAGAATCACACTGCTTAGAAAAGTGTTCCACCGTTTGCTCCAAAAAGATTTTCTATCTTCAGAAACACTAGAACAATGAGCGAAACACCTATTTCTTGACGAATTCCGATAAAATTTTGCATCGGCAGACATGATTACGGCAAACCGAGCTTCACTTGAGTCCGCAGGGTTGTCTCTACTTTCAGAAACACCTGTATGATTGAGCCTTTACAGGCGGCTGCATGCTTTAGATTTGGGGACAAGGGGGTGGGGCTGGGGGCAATAACAGACTATATTCACAAGGAACTCTTGTAGAAGTGAAGCGCTTTAAAACTAATGCTATAAGAAATTAAACAAATTAATAAAATAGAAAACAAACAAAACACAATATCATTTTTGTATTATACTCAGTGAATTCAGGTGTCTGTTTTCATTTTACATTATTTTCCTAACAGCAATTCATCTTTGCTCAGGGCTGACATGAAACCAGATTTATGTTTATTTGATTGGGGTATAATGTCAAACTCAAGGATACTTGACACAAGATATTGCCGCGTTTAAATAGCAGTATATTTAGAATTCACAAAACATTATAAATCTTTATGGATGGCCATTATGATTCTTGATTCCACTGCCTACTGTGAGTATTACATTGGGAACAAAGAAGAAAAGAAAACTAATAACATTACATAACACTTGATTTGTTCCTACAAGAAAGTCAAATTATTCCTAATTTAATTAACAGACATTATTTAATCTACCTACATGTATTCAATGAAAATCAACCTGCAATATTCTTGGGAAAATAGGCCTAGTTGCTTTCACAATACAAATGGCTTAACAGATTGTTTTTGTCATTTTGTCGATCTGATAGGCCAATCGGATGAATTGATAGTCTTATCAATTTCTTAGCAACGTGAGTGAATTAAATACGCGATTTGATTAGACAGTTTTATTGAAATAATATTGACCTTTTTCATAAAAATATAAAATAATTCTCCACTTCTCAGTGTGGGAACACATACACTAATTTCTTACAAATATTATTCTTAATTCTTAAATAAGTTTCAGTTAGTCACAAAATTTGGAATACAAGACGAGCTTCAAAATCGGCTCGCCCTTTGGTCTATTAACACAATAGCTAAAAAAAATGTAGAATAAAGCATTGTACTTCACTGGTTTGTACAGTAGGCCTAAACAAGTTAGGTGCACGATTGGCTTTTCCCGCACTTTCTCGCGTTACTCGTGTACAGGAAGACAGCCAACGTGTTATATTTAACGTCACGTGATGTTTTACCTAGAATAAATGATAATAAAATCAATGGTGCAACTTAATGGCCTAAACGCACTACCGTACTCAATTGTTGAATGAAACAGTTCTCTTCAATAGGATGTATAGTAGGCCCACACTGAAGAAAAAAGCACTGCACTTCTAGTAAATTAATGTGAATATCATGTAAGTATCGTTTCCGTAAAAGTCATCAAGATATCTTTTCGACGGAAAATAGCCAATCTACATAGCTTTGTCTTTGAAATCATTTCCTGGAAGTGAATAATGATATCCACACATACTGAGCGTGTGACGCGATAGCAATGCTTTCACCAAACGGTTTGTTAACTCTGCTATTTAAATACGGCTTTGTTTGGGCAATGCATAATTTTATGGCTCTTCCTATGTTCGTTTACAGTTTTTATCATGTGTGTGTTTTGATTCGAGTCGAACACTGATGTAAACGATTGCTCTGATAACAACATTATATCTGAATCCTGACTACAATCCATATACCACAGTGAACAGAGAAATCCTGGGAGAGTCACACGTTGATAGATGGGTTAATATATGAATGGACTAATGGTAGGCTACTCAGGGTAGGAAACTTTCCAAGCTGCTAAAAGAGCTGTTCAGGATCTTTCTTTTTTTTTTTTTTTTGCAGACGGCTGTGTTCATAGATATATATTATAAATGAGTACGTATGATTAATGTGTGGGTTTTATTTCCTATTCACTCGGGGCAATGCGCACATCGTGAAACCTGTAACTAGTTTGACGAGCGTTGCGCGCTACCGAAGTTTTGCATTAGAGATCGATACGCGGAATTCACCTTACCTAAGTCCGTGGCGAGGAGACAGGCGGCTCGTCGATGTACAGCGACCACATAGCAGGACTAGCTGGCGAATAAAGCATACAGCACGGATAGCCAGGGAGTAAACCACGGAATGTTACTGGTCTCTGGGAACGCTCAGGAACACCGCAATATGCATGTAAGTTCACTAGTTAAACTTTTGTTCTATTTGTCTCGTGTTTTAGAAATTATCTTAAGTCTTTCAGTTTGTTTAGCAGATATAGCGTATGAGTAATCACCCGGTCACACATTTGTTTAGCAGGTATAGCGTATGAGTAATCACCGGTCACATAGCAATATACATTTAAAATTTACCAAACTTAAAAATTACACTTTACACGTAGATGTTAAGACGAGTATGAAAGAGACTCATACTCATTCATATCTTAACAGATAGAGGTCTTGAATTGTTATTTTTACTCTACCATTTATAATATATAAGCGAGCTTTAAAACTTTATCAAATTACACACATCAAAGGTAGCATAATTGGTTGAGACATAATCGGATGACTGTACAAACTGCTAATACCTATAATGCTATATTTGAGCTGGAATGGTAAATGGCGGATTATACCTGTATCACATTGCCATGTATGTACAAAACATTTAAACGTTGGGTTAAATACATATGTACATTTTTTAGTGTTTTGTTCGCAATCAATGGCTACCGTGTAAAGGGCTAATGGAGTCTATGTTAATGTCAGACTTTGTGGTTCGTGTTCTCATTAAGGAGGTCATGCAATAGGGAGACTACAGGGATGCATAGTAATAGATAATTACAAGGGACGGTGGCCGATCTGATATATGTGGTAGTGTTGCTCTAGTATTTATATCATACCCATGCGGTTATTCGCTTAAGGCCTAATACTATTTCACTCCCAGAAGATCGTCAAAACATAATCGCTTCCTTCTTGGCAAAGACGATTCCTTCCCCTGTCACTCTGCGATATGTGTCAACAGCAAACAATGGGTCTGTGTTAAATGATCCATATATTAACACCTAAAATGTGGAAAGCTTCCAGCTAAGAACGAATGAAACGTAATAATTTATAAAAGGCTACGCATTACTACTTGGAATATTGTGGAAAAATATTCATCGACCCAGAACAATATTTAGTAAATTTATTAAATTCTTCAAATGAGTACGGCTATTTGTGATGCGGTCCCAATAATAATGAGGCGGAGAGGTTTATTGGCGACCAGAATAGTATTATACATTAAGTCCAGTTATACATTGGCTACAAAACATAATGTTTCCGACAAAGCGGATCCCCATCTGAAAGCGAGAGAATATTTTCTGCATTATGTTAAAACGTAAGTTTACAAGACATTGTTTAAATAGCTTCACTATCGATCCACTCGTGATGCATATCGGTTGCAAACTTAATATTGTTAGCGCACCTACGACTTATATATATCACTAAAATAAAGGGGATTTATATTGAACTATTACTATGTATATTTTAGACAAATACACATTATTCCACTGGTCCACTTTCAGCGTCTTTCTGGATACTTTTTTCTCTGGGAAGTATTCAACACGTGTAATTGTTGATTGTTTAAATGTACGCTTCCTACTATAGAGGTATTCGTAAGGGACTTTTGAGAAGGCAATACTTTATGAATTGTTTTTTTTTCTTAATTGATTATGGTAGAATTACATTATTTATAGATTACATACATATTAAGCCTATGTTTAGTCGTTTAAGATTCATACGTGGGTTGTATTAAATGGATTAAAACACTTACTAAGTAAATGTGTACGTGGAGTAGCTCAGGAGTTTTAATTCATATTAATAGTCATTTCGAGAATTCTTTCCTGTTAAATTATTATAGTTAACATGTTGTCTGAGGGTTGTGAGTCATGATTAGCGCCAAGGTCTCATCAAACTGGCGCTGTTTGTCCGTCATCCCCTATTCCGATCACTGCTAACGAGGAAAGGTATTCGTCCAATTGACGTTACCAGATCAGATACTCTCAGTATGTGAGTGACAGTTGAGTTATAGGGTAACAGCTGGACACCAGTCTGTCTCTCTCTGAAGAATGGACATCAGGTAGAAAGACTGGACATCGGGCTGTACTGGCAGACTAAATATTGTACAGAGGGTTTTTCCCTGCTGTCTGCCGCATCTCAGTTAATTAAACGGATCGAACCAGAGATATGTTTTCTTGTCGAGACATCATTATGAATGAACACAATTAATATACAGCTATTGACAGCTGTAAAACTGCTTATCAGGACTTCCGGCCTTGTAAAATCCAATTGGATGTCGGAAGTTAAGTACTGCAGTACATGACAATCCAATTTAGTTCGCCAGAGTGTTTTTATTAAATAATGTCTGGTAGAAGTAAGTTAAGCTTGGATTGACCCGGTATAGGAACTTTAAATAACAGCTGGCTTGTATGTTAAAAGACAGAATTAATCCGGACCTTTGATAGATACTGGCTATAAAACAGACTGATGACAGTACAATGGACATCGATCATTCATGTCTTAACTATATTTGACGAATAATCCGAATCAGCGAAGTGAACACAGATGTGGTTTAAGCTCTGTATATATTTATTTAAAATTATACCCCTCTTGGGCGTTAAGCACATCACATTGACATATCCGCAACAGCTAGCTATTTACTTACAACAATGGAGCCATTACTGGAATAGCAATGTGCAAAATTTAACAAATTGAGCATTTAACAAATGAATCGATAGGATATTAATTAGTTCAAGAGACGGCTTTGTCAAATCAGTTGAACAGTAAGCATGCCTTCTTCTAGTAGCGGAATCTTCGAAGAAGAAGAAAACAGAAAATAGGCAAAATGTATTTTTCCAGTGTATTTTTTATAACAGTTTTATTTTCTATTCAAAGTAAACCCCATCGTGTTTATTTAAAATGTAAATAAACACGCATTAAACCGCTTTCTTAAATATTAATTTTCTGAGACATGAAGTATGTCCAGATTAATATACAATGAAGTGTGTAATAATTTCCTCTAAATAATATTTGTAAATACCAAACTTTCTCATTTGACACGGTAGTCGCCGTGACAGTTAGTGAAACACACACTGGCTTCCATTCTAACTTGGGTAGTTTTAAGCCCATTAACAGATGAGTGTTATGCCACAGGTAATTAGGCGTAAAGCAAACAACGTACATACTGCCTAGTCTTGTTAACGTCTGCAAAAGCACTGACATTAGTTTGTATTTATGTTCTAAATTTCAACCAAAGCAATCCCAAACGTCAACACAATTAAAATTATAATTTAATACCAACTGAATCCCAAGTTTGAAGCTAATCGGTCAGATTATTTTTCAAGTTATCATATTACCAGCTAATACAAAGGATCCAATAGCACTATACTGGACTAATGTATTTCAAAAGCTTGTATAGGACAAAACGGGAACAGGTAATGTTATTTCTCAAATGCAAACCTATCTAAACCTTCGGAACACTATCTCTGTTTGAACATCGGTTCGGCTTATTGTGCTCTAAATCACATTTCCAAAGAATTCAACAGCAAGTGTCTTATCACTTTCGCGATAAAGCTCATAGTGAAATGTAAATTGGATTCTTGTCGACGCCATTCGGTAAACTGGATCTCCCGTGTGCGGCAGTTAGGCGTTCAAGTGAATTCAATTATTAAACTCGATAGTACATTTGGAGTATATATCTACAGTTCCTCCGAAGTGTTTCACGACCGAAATAGTCTTGATTACATTTGGTGGCACCATGACATGACCATTGTACACATCGAAACATCAGTATTGATCTGGATATATTATAAACCTTTACCATTTTGACCTACTACAAGTCATGATCTACATAAAACCATTCTTATTCCGGAATTTGTAGATATACAGGCATTTGCCAAAAAAGCTTTTCGCTGTGGTAATTAAATAAAAATGTGCTCTAACTAATGGGGTTTACCCTGGTGGCACAATTTGTCTATTTGGATATGACTGCTTACAGGCAAGCATGTTTCGTTCAATAACATCGCGATGTCCGAACTTTATTTGAGTAGGCTAAAGCAATTGAGATACTGCTTGCCTACTAATGACACATACAGTCCCCTGCATGGGAAGCTACAGACCCGTTCGCACTCATTGTCCCCAATCACGGTCTGGGTGTCTTGGAATATTTCTTGTAGAGCTTTAACTTTATTGCATAAATATTATCACTTCATTGTAACAGACTGAATTGAAACTGAACACATATTAGGTAATGATCTTATCGTCAGTATTTAACGCCATTCATATTTGTGAGGGGTCGATATTGTCGGTGCCAGTGTTACATGAAAATGGGATACTCTCAACATTGTTAAACTACAAAACATCGGTGTGTCGTGTGATCTATTCCTGGCTGAGATATACCACAAATCAAACAATTCTGGCTTCTGGTCAATTAAATGTGCGTCAGCTTATCACGTCCGACGGTAAAGCTTACCATCGATATTTAAAGGTTTCCTGTCGCTTTAAAATCAGCTTCGCCATCACGTGGTCGGGAGCTTTCAAAAAGAATGAATGCAGGTCTTTATTAAACTGTTGTGTCAACAAGCTGTAACGAGGTGAAGTTTTGCGCCTGGTGATTTCGTTATCTAAAACTGCAAAACGACATGACTTCTTCGGAACGGATGTGCTGTGCGAAGACCACAATGCTATAATATGAGTGAAATGACTTTTAAAGCGCCATACTGACATCAAATAACCACACTAGCACCCGAACAATCTAAGGTGAACCCGATTATTTTTCTTGCTAGGACACGCTGCACGAACTCATCTGAGTGACCCTTGGTGACAAGCACAAGCTTATTCATCTCTGATTAATACCGCGCTATCCTAGACTTAACAAAGTCATCCTAGACTGATTTATAATGGGCCATTCGTGGCTGATCTAATTCATGAGTATTGATTTGAAAGTGCGATAAAGCTATTTGGATGAACGATGCTATAAAGGGGGAGAGACTAGTGTAATTCTGGAACTCTGATCGCCAAACTACCATCGTTGAGAATAACGGACATTTATCAGGTTCCGCTGGCTTTAGACTGTTTTCACAGACCACTAGAATCCAAGCTTAGCTTTTTCCTACCCGACACGAATGTCTCCTCCAAACGTAATGACACTCTTTATTCCTCTGATTACGTTTGGTCGTAATGGTTTAAGATATCTGTTATTCTGGGACTAAGTCCGATTGCGTCTGGCCGAGTCCTTGGGCTGCTGCTTATCATCTTTCCCAACAAAGATTACCCTCGACTTTTAGAGACTTCCTTGCGGTTTAACATCCTCATTGCCATCTCCTGATCAGAAAAAAAACGAATGTATGTCATGTGAATAAATGCATTCCTTAAAACTTCTGGTATATTTAAAGGCCATTAATATTTTGTTTTTCAGAAGCGTGTTTGAGGGTATGGACAATAACAGATCCTGACACCACTCTCCTGATCGTCATGAGTGAGAGGAATGGACATGATAGCAAGCCTTCTGACGGGCTCCTGTCCGACATACTTACACTGACTAACGGGTCATGGAGACCTGATATAACCCTGTCGTGTAACACGACAGACGCACGTTCTCAAGCGGCATGTTATGAACTGGTCGCTGATGAAAATGTTACGGTCCCACAAACTGAGTTTGTTCCATATGAAGAGATTTGGACACCAGCTGTTATCCAACGAGTGGCTACTCTATCTGTTGTCATGTTGATTAGTGTCTTCGGAAATGTATTCATCTTGATTGTGCTGTCGTGCAGCAAGTATAGGAAAAGACACTCCCGCGTGAACATTTTCATTATCAATCTGGCTGTTGGTGATTTAGCAGTGTGTTGTTTTACTATGACATCAGAAATTTTATTTGTGGCTTTCGGAGAATGGGTCTTAGGTGCGGCTGCCTGTAAAATAATAACTTATTTTCAAATTGTGACTCTAGCTAGTACAACATTTCTGCTGACTGCCATGAGCTTTGATCGGTTCATGGCTATCTGTAAACCTTTGCGATTTGCCACCACCCTCAGTCGAGCCCGGCGCATGATTGCAGTCGCCTGGATTCTTGCCTTTCTCTTCGCCATTCCACAGTTATTTATATTTACTCAAACAGAAACTGGAATTCACCCAGATGGTAAAGTTCAGTACAAATGCTTAAGTCAAGGTTATACTGCCTGGTGGCAACGAAAGCTATATTTTACGTGGTTGTCGATTTATATACTGGCGATCCCAGCCGCGTTGATATCTTACTGTTATATCAATGTTGTTTTGGTAGTGTGGGGTCAAGGGAAGGAGGTCAGTATCACAGCAGACAATAGTGTACCTCTGAGGAGGTCAATATCAGACAAGAGAGCCATACCTAGAGCCAAAATAAAAACCATCAAAATGACTCTGGCTATTATTATCAGTTTCATAGCTTGTTGGACCCCCTATTTCGTGACAACGCTCATCATTATATACAGTGAGTATACTTACAAAATTCCCGAACCTGTAGTTGTGTTCTCAGAAACGACAGCACTTCTTCAGAGTGCGCTTAACCCAATGTGGTACGGTTTCTTTAACATCAAGCTAAAGCGAGGACTGATGGAGGTGTTTTGTCCACAGAAGCTATTGTTAATGTCTAAGTACACAAGCCGCGGGGCCACAATGTCCGAGTGTATGTCAATGACTGAGGATTACACGTGCGCTCAAGCGGCCAAACGTCTTTCAGTCCGATGCCGTGAACAATCTTCTTCAAGTAGTGGATCCTACGAAGGTCGGTCACGAACTCAAAACTCGATTATAGAGGAGAACAAAAACGGGTACAGACTTCGTGTTCGCTTTACCCCAAAAGACACGGTGACAGTGGGTCTCCATCCATCACAGGAAGTTATGGAGAATGGCCTGGAAAATATCACTGCTATTTAAGTGGATTTAACATTTCTTACAGGTGGAAACGTTAAAACGTCAGTGACTACACGTCAGAGTACGGCATTAACTAGTACGTCTGTGCCCTGATATACATGTTAACTTAAAACTTTATTCCCTAACGAAATTCTTGTGACAAATCTGTATTGTTTTATAAATATTTACTTGTTGACGTTCGTGATTTCTTATTGAAATATTTATTTGCCGGGCCTCAGTCAGTGGTGTGTTGAACCGCTGAACCCACTGTATGTACCACGCATAAAATAACGTGCAATGCAATTTAGATCCTGGGTACAGAGTAATGTGTCCTGAGACCGCGGCATGTTGCCCCAGTGCACTCAGAGCTAAGGGGCAACATGAAGCTGAAGTTGTGATGTCTATGTATCACGTCCTGTTTGTTTCTGTCTGTTGCCAGTGGCGTCGAGGGTGGTTTCCTTCACCCATTGGGCTGGCACGCCGTCATGTGAGTGACATAACCATATTACAGGGTATTCCACCAATGACCAGGGACTGGTTGCTCGAAGCGGTATTACATTTAATCCACTATAAGATTAAGTCATGCTATGTTGAATGCCTATCTCTAATCCGCTATTAACGAGTTAATCTGCTATCAGCATCGAAAACTCTGCCCAACAACTGGACCTTCCAATTCAATTACGTCATTGAAGTTAAATACTCATGAATTCGATGTTAAACACAAACCAAACAAAGTTTAAACGAGACAGACATTACACACAATCGTGTAGCCATCATCGGCTACATCCGCCATGTCAGATATGTCCTCAATTTAAGTGTTTTGATAAAGGTTTAGGATAGTCTTAAATGACGTTTTACCTTTCTCATTTTCTTGTGGCCATATTATACGTCCAATATCAACGTCATTAAGACAAGACCTAAATGTTCACAAGGAACGTAGCAACTGTACACTCTTAGAAATAATGGTTCTTTGAGGGTTCATAAGAAAAGATGTTTCTAAGCGGAACCATAAGGACAAAAACGGTTCTTTGATATAAAAAGATAGGGAGAAATATATGGAACAGTTGCCGAGGGGGTTCCATACAGAACCATAATGGGTTCCACAAGAGCCATAACTGAAGAACCTTAAAGGGTTCCATTAGAGCTATATTTGTCTAGGAATGTACTGCACTGCCTTCGACCCCGTAGTAAAATAAATTTCCCAGTCCAAAATCATATCCATAGGTGCGTGATAAAATAAGGTCTCGGTAACAGTCATTTCTGACAATTTGTCAACGAGTCCTCGATATCCAGTGAAACCGCTTTCCATGTCACGCACTTCACTATTTCCACAGAAGGATGAATATTCCCAGTTATATTGCGCATACGCAAACACTAAACGGCGAAAAATTTGAAATCAAAATTTGATTCATCGAACTAATAGGGCTGTATAACAAGTGCAATACCGATGACAATTTATTAGAAATGACTGTTGCCGAGACCCTATGTTACCAGGCACCTAAGGATATAATTTTGAGGCTGCCTAGTAGGATTTGTTTTACGACTAGATCGAAGGCACTGAGTGCAGTTGCTACATTCCTTGTGATAATTTAGGGATATTTATGGCGTTGATACCTGACATATAAAATGGCCACAAAGATGTCACTTAAGGTTAGGTTTAAGATTAGTTTTAGGGTTAGTATTAACCCTAATCCAGAACTAAGAATTTTCGTTTTGTCTTGCATGGCGGACAGGCCTGCAGTCGTTGATAAGTGACACATTGTTAAATTGTTACACAGAGGGTATTAGACAGAAAAGCATAAAAGGGATCAAGTGAATGGTTGAAAGGATAACCCACAAGACTCCAAAATTGAGTTGTTTGTATTAATTATATCAACAATAAACAAGCAGCTGTGGTTAAGACAATGTCACAGTGCCTCTGTGAACTCCATTGGGAATTCTAACGTCAGAAAGTATTAGAATAATGATGTATCAGTTCGATCTACGTATTAATGAAATGAGAAAAGTATCAGCTCCTCTTTTAAAATAGTATTACCTATCTATTTGCCAAGTCAAATTGACAACATCTGTACCTGTCTCTCTTCACACCACAGTAACTATTTGATGCCAAGGAGCGCGCATATGTCTGATTTGGCCATTTGTTGGGAGTATCGCAATGGTGACGATTCACCGCCGGGAGAATGGCTAAATTATGAAAATAATTTTAAAAATGAGACTAAACTCTCTCTTGTTGTTGCATGGAAGCTATCGCCACATTTTTACTGACGTCTTGCAATCCATTTTTAAATAAATGATATAATTATAACGGTCTTTTTTATATAATTTATCTAAATGTTTGCCATATAAAAAATCTACTCTGAAGTCCTCATTTTATGTCTAACTGAACAAGCGGATTTCATCCAAACAAGAAGTTATATCTGGGTCAATTTTTAGAAAGTAATTACAAGTGCAGTGAAAACAATTTTGATATTACACTGGTATATGAATAAGGAAGGTGCATTGTTACATTTCATAAAGCTTGAAGCTGACTAAATGGACGGTATGCAGAAGGTTCGAATACTGCTTTCCTGAGCGTGTGACCATATTTATCGTGTTTTACCCGAGTTGACTACATTTCCCGAACAATGTTATGACATACCTTGCAGGCCTAACAGTAGGTACGCTACTTGAGTCTCCCCATCCTTTAGAAATAAGCGATGCTACAATGATTGTACACTTTATTTTCCAATATAAAAAATTATATAGCCTTGCGTTAGCCCTGTCAACATGACAGTGATGACTTCCCCCTCAAAGTCATGCGGTGGGTCATCCCGCATACATACCGAGAAAGCGGTGCGCCAAGTTCCGCACAGTTAGATCATTAAAATAAAGCCAAATCCAAATGGTACATTTACGAGCTGTCAACCACATGGCTAGTTTACAGACGTCTTCGTCTGTCATTTCTAGCGATGGAAGGTTGTATAGCATGTACCAAACGTTTTTAAAAAACCAACAAAGGGTACTAGAGAACATCATTATCGTCTCTTACAAGTCCTCATACAGTATTACATTTGTTTAAAGATATACCATGCAGTTAGAGGATTTAAGCAAATGTTTTATTTGTTCTGAATGCCTGAAAATATATTTTAGCCTCACTGAGTCTAAATGCAGCACTGGTTATGCGACATCAAATGTTCTTAATAATATACATGAATTTCAGACAGTATACTAGGCCTAAAGTATGCATTTATTTATTTTAGTTTATATTTTTTACCTTCCAGCTGTTATTTATTCGATTCTCAGCCTGATGAAAATACCCTAGTGGAAACAAATTAATTCCAATTGAGGTTGAACTACTGGCACACTACTGGCAAACTTTTATGTTTATGTACATCTGGATATATTCCGTAACATTTGCTCTTTCCATAACCCGTGGGTAAAATACTTAAAACATTGATGTTTTCTATGAGTCTATTTACAATCTCGAGTTGTTGCTCTTTTAATTCCAAAGGAAGCAACTTCATCTCTCTTAATACCTCTTCCACCATTATGTTTGATAAAAAAAAATATACCAAGAAAATAAAAGAATATATTTCTAAAATAATTTCTCACAAAAAGATTTGCGAATATCTGATAATGGATCAATACGACCGATGAAGACGTCTTTAAACAAGCCATGTGGTTGATAGCTCGTAAATGTACGAATACGACCGCCGATTGCGTAAATGTTGGAATTCGGACAGCGTCGGAAACACACATGCGCGTAAATACACCACCGCAAAGTCATGGCCCAATCGTATTCTCGCGAGAGTTTCTATTGTGGACGAGACTAAGACAACTCTCGTACGCTATGCCAGGCCATCGCGCATTAATTTCCGCCAATATTTGGGGCGACG
>JAQQZZ010115665.1:0-15009 GCA_030265115.1 Mopalia vespertina | reverse complement strand
ACTCACTCATATACCTGAGGGTCGACAGAGGGACTCGATCCTGTGAACGGTACATCGAAGTAGGCTCTGAAAGCGCAGTCGGTAACCACTAAGCCACGGCCGCGGGCCTCCTGCAGTGTTAAATAAAGACATCATTGCAACTCTCCAAACAATCCGTCCTTAGCCAGAGGGTGAATCCCATTGAGAGAGAACACCGAATGCAATTTGAATGATTGTAATTTTGTCGTTTAATTCTCTTCTCCTGATATACATATTATTGTATTCACAAAAATTTGGGAATAACACTAATAGCTATTCACCATACAGCATACTCTTATTTCCATGAAAACTATCAGATGGTTTGGCCTTTTGTCATAGACCCCCTTTAGTTTTACTTATAACACGTGTCAGTCGTACCAAGTCTATAAAGTACATCAATGTTGACGTCATTTCAATAGGCTAGTGTGACTTTACATTTTTAAGGGGGTGATATAACGTGACCGATTAACAGGACACATGTAGGGACACGATTTGTTAGTAAAATGAATCAAAGTGTGCTGCACCCGTTATGAAGCTTCCTTCATTTAAAGATGTTATTAAACAGATAAAAGCCTCAATTACGTATATACACACTATTGAAACCCCGTCGAGATGTTACATACAGTGGAAGCGTATTTAAAACAATTTCACATCTGCATATACCGAAGAACATATACAACCCCCAACAAGTGACGACCGAAATATAATAACACAAAGACAAGTTTCGTATTAAAAGTATTAACATTAATTGAGTATAAAAGGAAGGCAATCGTTCCCGCCTTTAAAATGAACCTAACATTAATTTACAAATAATGAGCACACGATAACCTATAACCTGGTAGTGTTGAGTCGTTCTAGTAGTTCGAGTAAAATAAAGAATCCAATTTGTACTTAGCTCATATCTCGATGTCTGTCGATTTCAGTCTATCTCCCATTTAGAAACCTTGTCCGAAAAAATCTCTTCTCACTGTAGTTCTTTTTCTAATCTCCATTTTGTTTTCTAGTTATCTCCTTTTTTAACCTTTCCGAAAACGTCTGTTTTACAGACTAATTTCGATTGGTCAAGCCAATTAGGGACTCGAGAAACATACCATTGACTATGGTATTTGATTGACAACTTTACAGCTACCTATCGACAGGCGGTCGTGTCAAGGCTCCTGTCACTCCACGTGACTTACAGATTTGAAAGAATGTAATATAACTTTTTCACTTACAAAAAGTAAACTTTCAGAAAAAAAATCCCACTGCCACAGGGATGTCGATTAATTAACACCGATGCTTCATCTTATGTTCTTCATAAAGTAACAAAGACACATTTTTTTAAACAGATCTTAACCCGTGTTGTTTTTGGTAACCCACATACGTCTCGAGATAAGGTCATGTCTATTCAAATGCTATATAAAATATGTGAAAAATGTGAAGCCAACAAGATATTTGGCATGGGTTAAGAATAAATCAACTTCCAAACTGGTATTTCAGAGAAATAGAAATTAACCAAAGAATATATCCGCTAAGAAGAATGGGAGTTACAAGTTGTCTAATCCACAAAGAAGTTTTGTCTAAACCAGTTGGTCCTTAAGATTTGTTATTCTCTTGTATATGCTATGCTGGGTCTTTCTGATAGAGGATTATACATGTTTTATTAACGGTTTTGATATTCTGGGTCAGAGGTACAAAATGAATTATTTCTTTTTTAGACCCTTTATCTGGTTCTCATTTGAAACCCTGTCGGTATAACGTTTGAATTGTTTTAATTCAATTAGCTTTTCTTTCTTAACGATTCTGGTTTGTTCCTCTTCATATGGAAAAAGTAGTGTTTTTTCAATCAACACGAGTTCAAAATGATCTTTAACAGAATGGTAAGCATGATAGAAATGTGCAGCTATTGGGGATATTAATTGAAATCTAATGAAACTCAAATGATTGTTGGCTCTAATCCGAAGGGGACATTTTTGTTTCGTCAACATATTGTTTCAAAAACTTCTTACAAGTTCTGAGGTATACCACATTTTCTGAGTCACAGTTCAAAATGTCTACAAAATAATAAACAATTTCAGTTTGTTGCCCAACAAAGGAGGCCTTATCTGGTATGCAGGAATCTAGCTTACATCTAGTCTTCATACATTTTGAGGATCTGCCTAAACAATATAGCAGGGTTTGTGGTGTTTTCGTCTGATTCTATACCTTGGACGTATTACTGTTTAGGTGTATCAATATATATGATTAACAGGTCTTACTTAATAGACATCCTTTCGCGCTTACAAACCATTTGTCCAACTGTTATAAGTGCAATACGGTCTAACAGGCTTTCCCTTGGTAAATCATCCCAGTCTATTTTAATGAAAGTGCCGGTCCATACCTGTTTAACTTCTGCATGCAGTGTATTGCTATTTTCTTATCCCTATACAAGAGTGCCTCCGATGCTCCTTGTCCCATCCGTCTCTACATGGAGATATACTATTCACCACGCAAAATGTTTATTTTTGCTCTTGTCCAGTTTTGCGTTGGTCTTTTGTCTGATATTTCGGAGAATCAGGTTATTGTTAATTAGTATTCTAACCTTTGGGAATCATATTACTGCTTAGTGGAGACTCTTACTATAGCATCATGAAAAGCCACCACGAAGTTCACCAAACAAAACCTGACGAGTATGTTACTTATCAGTACCCGTCACCTGTCTTATTCACGATCGGCTTTGAGACCCTTTACAATCTTTTAACATAAATCGGTTCCGGAATAACTTTTGTCTATGATTAGTTGTTAAATCGAAAGGCAGTAAACTGTTGATTGTTCATTAAGCAGTCCACCCTTGAGGGAAAACAGTACTACAACAACAGCTACCGGTCCAGTCGAGTTGATAGAAACGAGCCACTTTCTCAGCATATCCATTACCGACCGAACTTAGGTGAGAACTACCGAATGATTGAAGTGCTTAACTGTCATTGGTTCTTGATTAAAAAGTCATTTAAACATTAACAATAAATATCAGCGAGACACGCTAATAACAAGACACCACAACACATCAGCTACGATCGTGTTTCTCTCAAATAGGCTCTGAGCCCACCGGAGCAACAATATTCTTATTGATGGGACTGAATGTTACAACCAATAAAATGACTTAGGCGTACATTGGAACTCGAATGGTTTTGGGTTTATTTGATTGTGGTAAGCCATTTAACAGTCAGAAGATAAAACCAACCTCTGAAATAAAACGGATTGGACACGTAACACAGTTAGTCTGCTCTAATTTACTTGAATTTGTCGGGAAGAACAATTTTCATTTGGATTATAAAACGTTACTTAATGGAAACTTTCAGGAAATTCGCCGAAGTGGCAAACCGTGGCCTTTCCCTTTTATCTGGCACTTGAACGCGTCAGACCCGTTTCCTATAGGCTATCCCACCATGTCGGAACCTCATTCGGCTCTCTGCGCATCCGAGACAGATGCCTTCAAAGTGAATTGATGCAAAAATGTTATACAAAAAAAGTAAACTCATGTAAACCGCCTGATGGAGTGGAGTTTCCAGTTCTCTCTACTGGTGTCGGGGAGTTTCCACTCCTCTCCCCTGCTACACTGGAGTTTCCATCTCGTTTCGCTGCTGCAGTTGAGTTTCCAGTTATCTCCAGTGCTGCAGTGGGGTTTCCAGTTCTCTCCCTTTAGTCAGTGCAGTTTGCCGTTCTCTCCCCTGCGGCTGTGCAGTTTCTTATTCTCATATACGCTGTAGTGGAGTGGCCAGTTATCACCTCTGCTGCATTTGAGTTTAAATTTCTCTACCCAAACCCATGGAAGTTTCCAGTTCCCCACTGTGCTGCAGTTCAATTTCCAGTTTTCTCCCCTGTGGCGGTACAGTTTCCACTTCGCTCCTCTGCTACAATGTAGTTTACCAGTTCTCTCCCCTGCTGGAATTGAGTCTCCAGTTCTTTCCTCTACATCAGGTGCCCGTTCCACGAAGCGATCTTAGCCTAAGTTCCTCTTAATTGTCATGACGACCAGTACCGAATGAATTGTGTGGTCATGGTAATTAAGATCAACTTAGACTAAGATCGCTAACTATACCCAGTGCAGTTTATAGCTCTCTTTCTTGTTGCCGTGCAGTTTCCAATTCTCTTCCATGCTACAATGCAGTTTTCATTTCTCTGAGGTAATTCATTTTCGGATCATGTGTGCCCCTATCCAATTGAAAGCCAAATATTTCATGTGAGAGATAGATCAGAGATAGTCATGTGAAGATATGGATATTATTATGAACTTTGATGTGACCTCTACATTGTGGTAGGGTATAGCACATGTTCCGCGAGAGAGAGTTCCGGTTTTATAGTAATCATGTTATGATGTAACTAAACTAATAAAGTTTAGTAGATTAGTGAATTCGGGACTCATTTGTATTTCTGCGGTGCCATCCACGGCTACGGATATTGTCGACACTACAATATTTTTGTAGGCTGGAAATTGGGTTAAATCATCAGTGAATGTCATTTCTTGTCAATATTACATTCTGCTACGTCGATGCTAAACTTGACAGAACCGATGCACATATTGGTATATATCAGCGAAGACAGGCCCGATGTATGGTTGTCCAGCAAGTAGCTATAAGCAGTGCGAAATCACAGGCGAACAATGCCTGTGAGAGTGATTTGTCGCCGATCATGAACATGTGCACCATAATAAGAAGCGTTCTATGAAAGACAAGGCGGTGAATTATGTGACAACTTTCCAGATCTGTCATCACACGTCTTATATAACAAAGGGAGATATCTCGGGTTTCTTGACTGATGCATAGCCTCTAATGATTGAGGAATGGTAGTAGACAAAACCGACCTGCAACAAACATTCTTAAATTGGTGGCTAAAATCATGTTCAGGGCACCTTCAAGGGATCTCTTTAGCGCTCGTTCATACAATACAGCACTAGTAAAAGTGCTTTTTTAATGACAGCAATGAATCAGGGGTTAAGAGTTAGGCCTACTTGTGGTCACGATTTTCATGGTTTTGCATGCAGAAAACTAGTATTGAGTTCTGGGGTTGTGTTACAAACCTATTTCCAGGCAGTCGTTCCGGTGAGTTCTCCCGCCTTGCATATTGTTATGCAATTTCACTATTTTCACAATGTTGTTAGCCCTTACCCCCCTCTCCCCCCTAAAAAAATCTCACCAATCACTGGTGGTGAGTATTCACCGCAGTGCAACATACCTTACCGGAAGCTAAATCAATGCCATATTGTCTTATAAGCAATAAAATTGTTATACTGAGAGACTTTGGCGGATAACATGACGTTGGGTTTGTATTGTAGGTATTGGCATTATTTCAACTTTTATTTCTACAACCTGTGCTGTTTATTATAACACACTTATCGGATGGGGTCTATACTACACCGTCATGACGTTCACCAATCCGTTACCATGGACGACCTGTGGGAACGAGTGGAATTCACCTTCGTGTGTTTCCGTCGAAGGTTTTCGCAACAAATCGGAAAATCTGGACTGGGGTGGAAATGGATCTGTAGGACGCGTATCGTCGTCAGAGGAATACTGGCAGTAAGTTGTTTTGATATGACTGAGAATAATAGAACAAAGTAATGAAACAACAATCATGTCGACTCTAGCGATGTCTAGCGAAGATAAAATATTGGGGGAGCTAATGTAGTTACGTTTGGTACAATAGTAAGGAGTCCAGATAACAATAATAAGAAACAGAATCACGATAATCATGCAGTGCTTAACTATTGAACAGAGAACAGCACATTGTGTCATTTGGCTGAAAGGTTTGATTCTTCACAAACATTACTGGTTCAACAAGTTTACTTATGAGGTACGATGATATGTCTCGAATGTCTGTTTAAAACTGAAAATGGATTTGCGCAGAATGTGGCTAAAGCTCGGGTACTTGCACAACAGTCATATTTGTAGGCTAATGAATTGTAGGCCCTAATACGTTATTTTAACATACTTTTTACAGCAATGAGTTTGAACACAGAATGTTTAGATCTGCCTATTATCAAATCGATATTAATATTAATATTTTTCGCATTAAGTTCAAAACAAAATGTACCATCATGATGCTACGCCAATTGTTTTTTCTTGGAATGTTACAGACGTCATGTGTTGGGAATAACAGCTGGTATAGAAGATATCGGTTCTATTAACTGGAGATCAGCTCTTTGTCTCACAGCTGCTTGGACTATCACTTTCTTGGTTCTTTACAAAGGTGTTAAAACGGCTAGAAAGGTACATTATTAATTCTCAAAATAATTTTTTTAGTATGTATGACAGACAACGTACACAAAATCCCCATTAAGTAGTCCTGACTTTGTATTGACGGACGGATATGATGTTTATCATACAAATCAAATGTACAAAAATCATATTCTGTGGGACAATAAACATTAATGCCAGTAAATACCAGGCAACCAATCCTTTAAGAACAATGTGCGTCCATTAGATGTTGAAGAACAAACTACTAGTTTACTCATATCGGTTAGTTTAGTGTAACATGCCAAGCACATATTGTGCGACATCTTATCACTTGAGATGCGACTGTAACCAAGATCTTCAAAACGCTTGTTAAATATTTGTCTTCGTTTGATAGGAGGTAAAACATCATAGGACACACTACAGGTGACATTGACCCTTCTGTGTTAGATGACTGCATTGTTTAATTGTATCGACTTTTAAGTAATACCAGAAGTCTACTAAACGTCTATTAACGGCATTGTGGCTTTTGGCCAACTTTAAAATTTCATGTGACGTATAGGCTGCGGAGGTGAAATCCCCTTTCTCCGTGCCACACGTTAAACACTTGTTAAATGACTGGTGAATCAGGAGTTATTAAGCTCAAAGTAGGCCTACCTTTGGTAAGAAAAAAATGTCATAAGTTATTTGTACGCACACCATGGCTGATTTCAAGTATTATTTATATATGCTAACGGTGGGAAGTGGGAGAAGATCGATAACTGTGGGAAGAAGGAATAGGATCGCAAACGGTGGGAAGTGGAAGAAGATCGCTAACGGTGGGAAGTGGGAGAAGATCGCTAACGGTCACAATAAAATGTCACATATACAGGCCTTCAACGATGTGGTGCCAAACTGTTGTAATAAACGGTATTGTAATAGCTTTCCACCGTCTAATTTGTATCGTGGTATCCACCCACATCTTGCTTTCTCTGCTTTCTAAGAAAAGCGAAGCGAGTGAAGCCCCAATCCCCTGTTCATTACGTGCAAAGATTAGGAACATTGTAAATGTAAATGCGTATTGCCTTCTCACCCATAACAACTTAAGATCAGGATTATCGCAAGTTTTTAAATAGAATTACATCAATGTTCGGAAGCGACTAGTCTTTGGAACTATAATTTTTGGGGTGGTTAATGAGCAAAAATAAATCGGATAATTCTTGTCCAATATATGCGTATCTCATTATAAAAATGTTTACTTCCAAGGTTGTGTACGTCACCTCCACGTTACCGTTTCTCTTACTGCTGATCCTGATGGTACGAGGCGCCACTTTACCTGGCGCTTTAGATGGCTTCTTGTTCTATGTGACACCCCAATGGGATAAACTAGGCACAACGCAGGTGTGTTCATTCATAGTTTCTCAAACGACGGCCACGAAAATTTCTATCTCGAGTCGTTGACTATTCTGATATTATTTTTAATTTTACTGGTGTTACTCCCTCACACTTCGTACGTCATATATTTCATTTATTTGTTATTAATGTAGGTTTGGTTAGAAGGGATCATCTTTGGGCTCTATTCCCTAGGAACAGGCTGGGGTTCTGTCATCACGTTCGCCAGTTATAGCGACTTCCACAGTAACGCTCTTCTGTAAGTCTGCATATATAGCGATCTTACCATGTTATTTTTTACAATCTGTATAAGCTTCTCGAGACTAGGTGAGCCAAACGGGAAATTAGCATGTCAACCTTTTGCCTTATTTTTGGTCAAACAAGGAGGAGATAACCTTCGTAGTTAGAGTGCAAGACCACATCGCTCGCGGGGTTTAAGCAATATGTAACAAGAGATGAGTGTGGCTCAATTAATCCCATCGGAAGTACTCTATCAATGAGTTAGAATGACACAAAGGAGTGGCAGAAAGATAACTTTATAATATAAATATAAGAATGAGGATAGTCATGCATGGGTTTAAATCAGACTCTTTAAGACTGTGTACAGCTAAAGGCATAAAGTTGTATTTGTAAAGTGTCTAAGTCTGTGTTGGAGTCGAGAAGAAACAAGCTAAAAAGGTCACTATATATCCACTGCAACTCAGCTTTAATCATGGAAGTAGTAAAATCTTACCCCATACAATTCCCTACCCCTTCACGGTTTCTCAAATATGCAAATGATGTCGCTTAAAAGCTGGCTGAATGAAATAGGAACAATTTACTTATAAGTTCTACAGTTGTGTGCGATAGTTTTGCAGTATGTGACTGGAAAATAACATATCCCATTCCATAAAAAAGTTTGGCATAGCAATATTTCAAACTCGTCATTATGGTGCAAACAGACAGGCCTGGAATAAAATGCAATTGTATCATAACACTGCTAACGAGATAAAAAATAAAAAACACAAAATATCATCTACATATATACATTTAGGCCAATCAAAAACTGGTGATGTACATATATAAATAATTTTGGTTTTGACAGTCTCATGCACGAGTTTCGTAAATTTGGCCAGACAACGATTATTTAAAAAAAAAAGAAAAGGGCAGAGCTTCCGGCCCTACGTGGGCCCTCACCCTTTAGTTGGTATTGATGTGATTAATTTAAAATTGCTACCACAAAAATACATTTAGAGCTAATAGACTCGACAGTTTTTTTAAGTTTTTTTTATTTTTTATAGTTTTGCCAAAAATAAACGGCAGTTCTGCGTCTATGATTCAGTAGCAATCTCTTCAATATAGTTGTGTTATTCTCTGAAATGTCATATCAACACTGTGTTCGAAGAACTTCAAAACCTCCAAAATTGCCCCGATTTAAAATCCGAATTCTTTGGTAGTAATTATTTAAATCAATGCTAGCACTTGATGACGTACTAATGTAGAATTCCTGCACATCCTTGCCGTTTCAGACTGACTGATGTGACATATTTAGACTACAAAATACTTGTGGCTCTTATTAAATGTCTTTTTATTTTTATCTTTTAAAATTGCAAGAATTAGGTCAATCAATTAAAATGACGGAATTCATTTCACTGCCAAAATTCGCAGAGATCGCCTCTACAGGCTTCCTCATTCTCGGAGTTTCCCAGGCCCAGGCTGCCCCTGGACCCTCGCCTATTAAGATATGATAGTCAAGCTCCCCTCTCCCTTTCATAAAATCCTACAACGCCTATGGTCGCTTTACTGTTACCGATCTGGGTAAAGGCATAAGTGACAACTCATCTTGCCATTCGGCATACATACTTTGTTTGGAAGGATTAACCCCCAATGGTGTGAATATAGAGTGGTAAGTGAAGTTACACAAATATGCAAATGATGTCACAAAGTTTACTTGGCTAAAGCTTGTGTGTGACATATCGTCTTTCCATCATATATATATACGGCATCGAGAAGGACACTGTGTTAAGCGAAATGGTTTTATCTTGTTCATGTCGACTGTTACACTTTTATTATTATTATTATCATTATGTATCATTATGTTGTCATGGAAACAAGAAATTTGATTGGAATGACCCCATTTTAAATAGGAATGTAGATTGGTGTAAGACAAATGTGTTTCCAAAATTTGAAAAACCTGTGTTAAGTGGTATTGTTTTTATCTTGTCCAGACAGACAGACAGACAGACGGACGGACGGACGGACGGACAGACGGACGAGGGACGTCGTGACAACATAATCCCTACCGCATAATATGTCGATGGGAAAAAAGGAACTATTGTGAATGTAAGTAACTGTTCGAGAGAAAAAAACATAAAGTTTGAGCCCTTTTGATATTCTTATCTAAACATATATAGCTTAACGACGAAAGATTGTTTTGAAGATCTGGGATTGCATTTCGTTAGACTAATGAGTCATGGTCAGATTATGATAGGTGTTGAGGAATAGATAATCAAATAACATTTTTATTTGCGCGTGCTTATTCAGGAATTCTGTAACCCTATGTGTCTTGGATACCTTGTCGTGTATAATCGCTGGGTTCACCATATTCACGATCATGGGGTACACATCTCACATCACGGGCGTTCCAATGGACAAACTTCCTAATTCAGGTGAGTTACCATATTTTGTTACTTGGCAAGTGAAAATATAATAAAATATAGTTTTAAATATATATTATGTTCGAGGTGATAGGAGCAGTTCACCCGAGGACTTCCCAATGTATAATGGCATACCGTACTGCCCTGTATGTTTTTAAAATATTGCGTCTGCTGATGTCAACAGTAATACTATAGATTTATTATTACCAAAAAGAATTAGAAAATAAGCTGTCCTGTTAAAAACTATTTTGGAACACTGCTGACACGACATGTTAAACTTTCAGGTCCGGGACTAGTTTTTGTCACATATCCCTACACAGCTGCCTTGATGCCAGTACCACAGCTATGGACAGTATTATTTTTTGTGACTATATTTTTCTTGGCTGTTGATTCACAGGTTGGTTAAACAAGGTAATCATGTAGAACGATCTCACACAGCAGCGTGTGGATACAATACGTTGGTCACATCAATGTCAATGTGTCTTTAGTACCGCTACCTCAATAGTAAGGCAATTTCCACATACCATGCAGGATTGTTTTTTATGTATTTACTTGGTGTTTCACTCCGCGAATGCAAGTGCAATACAGATGTTTGTCTTTGAATATATGCAATAAAAATAATAAGTTTAAGTCGAAAAACAGTTGTCTTTCCCTTTAAAGTGAATATTCCAGTCAGGCCTCTCAACGAAAGGAGAGTGATCCCTCGCAATCGCCTTGTCCTCACCCAAGTTGAGAATAAGGAGAGTGATGGCTTACTCACTTGAACGATTAAATTTCATTGCCAATTTTAATGAGGTTGACATTAATTGTTTGTTTGTTTGTTTGAGGTTTAACGTCGTACGTCGTAGGTTATTTCACTCACACGAGGGAGTGCCAGCACAATGGGTGAAGGAAACCACCCCCTGGCATGAACAAAAACACCACAGGACAAATACAGGACACTACAAAGACATCACAAACATATCGACTTCCAGTTCCTCTTGGATGAGGAAAACCAGCGTGAGTTCACTGGACATAAATATGACAAGATAGGAGAATTGCAAGAAGGTCGGCTTCTCGCTGCCACTTAGATCAGCGACAGCCAGGTACATTGAACCTCCTGCCAACTTTCTACACTCCCAACGAGCCAATGGCAACTTCTGGTTACGATAGATTGTTTGTTTCAATAAGTTCAGTTTGTTTTACTTATATATATGTGATATTTTTGTATACTGAATTTAGAATTCGAGTCCTCATGGAAGTCAAATTGTCTGAACAGAAAAAACGGTTCAATTCACGGAACGAATCAATCAAAACCCTAAAACTATGCAGTAGCCATGTACTTCTCATGTTGGTTATATTGCATTACAAGTAATAAAATTAGTAAGCCTGCTTTTGATCCTGATTAAAAGTAGTAAATGAAAATGAAATCCGGCTTTGGCCACCTTTAGACAATAGGATTGTGGAGATTGAAGTTGTATCATTGCAGTGTGAAACATTGTCAACTCATTCATCGTTATATTAAAGGGACTCCGCCACAAACCGGCTATTGCTAATATAATCAATGTGTTATAACTTTATCTTAATTTTCAGTTTGGTATGGTAAAAGTATTTGTCAGCGGGATATCAGATATGTTCCCGGATGCTATAGGTCGGCGAAAAACCCTCTTTACTTTCGTGTTCTGTGTCGTTAGTAACATAGTGGGCCTAGTCTTTACAACGAACGTAAGCTTTCTGTACAGATTTGTCGATCGTGTGGATGGATGTATATTGTTTAATATTGTACGACACATGCTATGTTTTAAGTTCGAAACCTTTTCGGTAAACGTAGTCCCATAAGGACTTATATAGTACGAGAGTAGTATAACTCCGTAGAACGATAAACTCATTTTGAACTCAATATTTCGGCGCTTTATTTTGCCATCATCAGGAGATTAATGTAGGAAGTGACATGAATCTCATTTATAATGAGACAACTATTTATCTTGTTAGATACTTAGACCCATGACCTTGTAATGCCAAGGTTTATTGCTGTTTTTAAATCTCTGATCATTATGTATAATTTACAGTAGAAATATGCTTCATGTCACTTCCTACATTACTCTCCTGGTGAGGACAAAGTAAAGCGCCGAAATATTGAGTTCACAATGAGTTTATCGTTCTTCGGAGTTACACTACTCTTGTACTATATTAAACTTATCAGTGGAAATCAAGGATTAAGGACTTATATATTATTTGTTTTTATAATCCGCATGAAATAATAGTACTGTTCTGTTCTATTTGATCACAGGGTGGAATGTATTATTACATCTTAATTGACTGGTATGCCTCCTCCCTGTCGCTTGTTGTGTTAATGTTCGTCCATTGTTTTGTGATTGGATGGATTTACGGTAAGCTCCTCTAACATCAAGCTATAATTTAGGGTGTACTGAAGCTTGGTACCACGACATTATAGTACTATGACATTATAGTACTATAGAACTTTGCATTTTGACCGGTTCGTTTGTTTGGATCTCAAATTATATTTTGTACTACAAATTATAACATTTTAATTTTGTCTGATGAAAGTTTGACATATTGACATTCTTGAATTTTTCTTTGTTATGCAAATCATCCATAGTCGTCATTGCAAAAAAACAATTGTACAATTTGTTATTTACATCTGACATAGGTGTGGACAAATTTGTGGATCAGATTCGTGAAATGACGCCAGAAATACGCCCCATAGTTCTAACCGCGATGAAGTATGCATGGAAATACTCAACACCGGCTTTCACAATTGTAAGTACATGATGTGATACAGAATGCATGCGTTTCCATAATGCTGGAAAGTTAAGTTTCTTCCAAGTGTTCAAGTTATCCTGTTCACAACAAATACACACATGGATCTTAAAGAAATTGCACAATAGCGGCCATATTGATTTGCGAATTTGGTGAAATTAATCCCATTTGTCATTGCAAAAGGAGAAATTTATAATCCAAGTAAGAAGTCAACTAGTGAATTTATTTTCAAGATATTTTTCTCACAACTCATCAAAGCAATAGGGGCCATATTGTTTTGTGAAATTTGACATTCGTAAATGCAAAAGAAGAAAGCTATACTCCAATTATAAGTTTGTTGGTGAATTTATTTTAGAACTATTGAAGTCACAGCACACAGACATTAACATTCTGAAATTACGTAACAGCGGTCATATTGTTTTGGTAAATGTGGTGCAATGCATTCCCATTCCATGTTGTGCTCACGACAAATACGCGTGAACATTGTAAAATTACTCAATGGCGACAATACTGCATGGTTTGTGCATTTCGTTTTATTTTAGGTTGTGTTAACAAAACTTAGGCATTAAGGTTTAAAAACTACCCAAAGGCGGTCTTATTGTTTTCAGGAATCTCACCCCGCATCGCAAAAGGAGTAAGCTATATTTCAAACTTGAAGTTTTTCGATGAATATTGTGCTCACAGCAAATGCACTCGTTAATATTGTACAGTTTTGCAATGGCGGCCTTATTGTTTGTGGAATTTGATGAAATACTATCTCATCATTGGTCTTAGGGGGAGGAAGCTACATACCAATTTTAAAGTTGATCTGTAAATTATAGTTTCCATGTGTGGGTGTTTATATCATTCAGCGACGGAGGGACGAAAGACAAAAAACCAAGGCTTATATAAAGTAATATATTTTTCTCTATATACTTAAGGTAAACTTCAGTCCGTTCTTATAAAGTGCTTATTTGAGTCACCGTTGTTTACGCCACAGGTTGTTTTGTTGGCGACCGTACTAAAACTGAAACCCCCGACTTACGCGGGTTATCATTACCCGGACTGGGCAGTGGGAGTGGGCTGGGTAATATCCGCTCTGTCTGTGTTACCTCTACCTGTCGCCATGTTGTATGAAGTCATCAGACGTAAAGGAAGCCTTTTAGAGGTAAGCCCTTATGACAGTACAGTTTTTTACAACTAGAAAATGACTTCGTAAGCTATACCGATTTGGAGCATCATGCTGTTATAGTTGTTTCTGAGCAACATCGAGTTTCTTATAAAAACGGTTATTGCTACTTTTAAATAAAAACGTTGTAATACATTTGTTTTTAACATAAAGGTAATTATTTAAGATGTAGGCCTAATATCCCCTTAAGCGACGTCTAACAAGCTTTATAACCAATGAGGTGAACGAGTTGATATTTTTGGTTGAGGGGCTTCAGTCCCAAAAGTAACATTTAGTAACTCTCCCTGTTCATTGACTATACATTTCATGTTCGATGTCGCTTAGGGAAACATTCTTTCTGTTTTTTACAAGCATATAATATTTTAAATTTCGTTCAAAGCGAAAATGAGTTGGGCGAGTCCCAATTTTTCTTTCCAAGTATGTGTAACCGGCTGAACCTCGCGCGATTCCCGTTACTGTGGTGCCCTCACTACCTTGGGTCGTGACAGGTGTAGTCTCGCGTGAACCAGACTCCTCGCGTTAACTTCGACCACGGCTATGATAGGTGCATGTTGGTCAGTTCCATGAAACTTGGTAAAACAAATTGTATCGTAAATGATGTAGTCCCATGTTATAGGAAAGGACCACCCAAAAACCGTGTTTTCTACATAAGTAAATATTTTTCTGTCAAATACAATACAAAAATTCTACTGTTCCTAACCCGTTCATAACTCTAGTTATTATCCATTAAAGAGGAACACCGGAACCACTTAAATTGAATCGTCAAATCCGGTGTAGGCTACAGCAGACTACACTGATCTATCATTGGATATTTCAAAACTGGCTGACCAACCAGAGTGCAGGAAAACTTAGCAGCACAGGATTTGAT
>JAQQZZ010115654.1:0-15009 GCA_030265115.1 Mopalia vespertina | reverse complement strand
TCATTAAGAAAACGGATGCTCGACCATAGAGTGGATGTCAACTCGTGGGCGAGTCTTGACGGCGAAAAACAATATATTTCACCTTGGAAGTACAATACTATAACTGGATTGTCCTCCAAGGAAAGATAGTTGCCCAGTTTAATATGAATCATGTCTACAATTTTATATCTTAAGTGAAACCCATTTCCCAAATTGGGTGTAAAGCTGCGTTTTGTTTTAAAAGCCCATAACGAAAACGAATGAATTATTCTGACTCACCTTTTAGGATGCCCATTGGTTAAATAGAGGTACAACATTATGACGTGCACTCTTATACCCCCTGTTTGCAAAGACATAGTAGCATTTGAAATTTTTGACACACCACTCCCATTATGCTAAAATTTTTTGTCGATCCCCACGTGATGTTTGTGACTCGGTCTATTTCTGTTGTGTTCAGTTTATTAATGAGTTTTGTAATATAATTCAACAGGGTAAGATACATCTTACAAAGAAAGAATATAACTTGGTTCTTTTCTGGACTATAGATAAATGGTCAGTAATTGTTTTGTCATCTATACAAAATTACTGATCTGTTCGAATGGCCATATATCCTTCAGAATAGACAGTCAAAAATATAAGTAAATTTGAATTATCCTTATCATCAGCATGAGGCCACAACTTGTCACAGAGTATAACTGATTTGCATATTGTAATTTGCTAGGCCAAAGGTTTAGATATGCAATACTTTTGTTTCGAAATTATTTTCACCTCAAACTTTATATATACTTCATTCATATACTTAAGTGGTGCTTCTCGCTACATTCACTTTTCTGCGGCGCATAACTTATTTGTAAATTACCATTGCCATTTTGCCAAATATTAGTTTGTGCCATACTTTGTTTTCCAGAGCCCATCACAAGAACTATTCAATATTTTAATCCGAAGTGTATGTATACACTGCAATCAGGTTCTTATACCTTATTTGCATATTTCAATCTAGATGAAAGATTTGTGTAATTTTGAAGCATTTGGTACCTTGGGTCGGAAATGCAACATTCATCTTGCCTTGGCGAACTAAAAACTTGTTGAATGTCATCACACTCCTAGAAATAACACGTCAGGTTGAAAGTCCGTATTGGACTCTACGCCTTCGGCGGCTCGTCCAATACGGAGTTTCAACCCGACGTGGACTCGTACAATAAAACTCCATATTAGATTCAGTTGTGTATAATATCCTATAAATATACATCGGGCCGGGCTACAAGAGGAAAGAAACTATCCAGGGCATGATTGATCCCAAACAAATTCAACACAGGCTAATTCCAAGACTCCAAACAAATACACCACAATACACCGGCTTCTTGTCCTCTTTAGCTCTAAGAAAGAGTCTCAGCACGACTTTTTGTAACAAAGAGGAAGGCGCTCATCTTGTACAACAGCTTGTTAAAAAATAATACATGATCAACTAAAAGCGTTATCTATATATCCCTGGTAGACTCAACCTCTCTATTGTCCATTGATGTGTATGGCGTTATCCCGGTACAGGGTTCGTCAATCGACACCGCACACAATCTGTCTAGTTAGCTAAATTAATGTTTCTATTTTCTAACTATTTCTTCAACACAAAGAGATAGAAAAACCCAACAGCAAATGAACCAGTCAGGGTACCTTTAAAGGGACTCCATCCCATCAATGTGACCAGTCATTTAGAAATCCGCTTGCCGCGTTGATCTTGTAAACTACACGCAGCTAACATTTAATTCGGGTTTTTTTTAAGTCCCGGATGTGAGCAACAGCAGCATGCTTGAATAGAATAAATTCAAACCGGGAAACAAAAAATCCCATTGAAATGCGAACGTCGAATGAATTACAAAGGGAATCTGTCTAACTTAAACGTTTTCTTTGGGGCGCTGGTCTTTACATTGATATCACGATGTATTGTCACTCAATCATTGATTCCACATAGTTTGTTCTGTCTAACTTAAACGTTTTCCTTGGGGTCTTTACATTGATATCACGATGTATTGCCACTCAATCATTGATTCCACATAGTTTGTTCTGGTTCAGTGTTCCTCATATGTTTTACTGAATTATAACCTATTCTATGGCGTTCTTTTAAAAATCGTGGGTGCATGGTCGGAGGGAGTTTCCTCTTGCCCTGGTGCTTTCAGAGCTAAAGAGGAACAGGAAGCCGATATGTTTGGGATCTCTTCGATTGTCCTGTGAGTGTCCTGTTTGGGGTCTGTGATTTTTGTGTTTGTTGCCAGTGGTGTTGATGGTTGTTTTCTTCACTCATTGGGCTGACGTATCGTCGTGTGAGTACGGCGTTAAACCCCAATCAAACAAACAAACAGACAGACAATCTTTTAATAACTCAATCCTAGCCATTCTGCCTCTTTGTCCCAGATATAAATTATGGTAATATGACACGCTGCTGGTTGACCCACAATACAAGGAACTGGATATTTTTTAGTGTTAGCAATGCAGGGGTTTCCTCAAGGACGTGAATAGCAAATAATACAACACAACATAGCAGCCAGGAACGGAAATGACGTAATCATTTTGTCCTAGTGATCTAGAAATAAATTTATACCACTGCTTTTATTAAACATCCTTTCCTAATAAACATTATTCAACTAGTAGAATCTCTCAACAAAGTCAGTTTCAATTCATTTTGTTGTCTGAACGGATCAACGTCAATTTGACGAGATCTGCAACGTGGAATATGTCGCCGTACTAAAATCTAAAGAACAGATAAATGAAAGGCAAGATAATCAATTCAGTTTACTTGCATTAAACATTGTACTTGGTTTTTAAAGATGACTTAACTACTATATCTTCTAAATAAAACTTATGGTGTTAAAAAAAAATGGACCAGTAAAACGGTTCGATTTTCTACCAACTGTGCAGGAGCTCAACTGACAACCGCAATTCTAGTTTGACTTTTACACTTTGAACATCAAAATTGCACGCTTCGTCTTTGGAGGTAGTACATTGTGTCAATTGATATGAATAATCATTTTCATAGACTTGTACATTAATTGGTCATTACATATATTAATGACATTTACATATTTATTTTATCTCTGAAGATAAAAATGTGCTATATAATAAGCTCAAGACACTCGAAGGTAACAATCAGTTTAGAGTTCGCCCCAATAAAAACTTTCTCAGAATCGCAGGAAGGCTTCACTATCTTCACAAGAAACTGATGTGTGAGAGAAAAGATTCAATGGAAATACTATTATAGAATTGATTTACCCAGAACACCTTTCTAACCGAAACGTATTTGCTTATTTTTAAGGCTATGACCCAAAACAGCGACAATGTAAGAAATTAGGCAATTGCATTTTCTGAAAAACTCTACAATAGCTGCGGTTGTGATTATCGACATCAATGAAAGCTCTCGCTTCTTTGTTGACACAAAGGACTGGTTAAATTGCCTGTGAGGGTTTTATCACCTGATTGCCTATATTAAATGGCAAAAATACACATACCCATATCCTTTGACTGAGATGACGCAATTATCTTGCCTCACTGATCTCAGCAACAAAGTCACCTCGCCATACCCCACATGAAGAAAAATTCTACCTAGTAGAAACGCGTAGATACAATCTATGACAAACGATTGCATTAGCTAAATACATTACAGTACTTTGAGGAAATAATCAACCACTATGGACAAGACTGCAGGCAAACTTAACTTTACTATTATATATTCGAACCCAGAGAGGGTTATCTCAAAATAACAAAAATGTTACCAAGGTATTTCCATACAAAAATATATGTTTTATATAAAATCTTTTACTTTTGAGACATTTTACAATAACTGTTATTGCGGGCGTTTGGGGTTTGTCGTATTGCTCTCATTGTCCAAACCCATACGGAAGCCGATATGTGGAAGCGTTCTGTGGTAGAAATTTGTAATTGTCGCTTATTGCACCATATACAAATATGTCATGCACTTGTCTTCTATCTTATCATTGTTTCCTAGTTCGTTCGGTGTTGCTGCCTTGGCCTGTTGTGTTGGTACGCCGTCATATATGTGAGGTATCGTCATATGTACGATATAGCCCCAACTTATGTTATAATTAGAAGCAACCGTTAACTACCTGCATCACATACTGATCGTTTCCGAAATCTTTTTTTCTATTTCTAAGAATATAGTTTGACATATCATTAGGGTAAGTACATATATCTACAGGCGTGTGGATGGAAGTAGCTTTCGGTTTCTTTAAGGGATAATGGACCACACGACGCCGATATACTGTGGGGTGGGTATTTACATTGTTTGTTGTCAGTGACGTATCGGATGGTTTCCTTGACGCATTCAATACATTGTTTTCCACGAAATCGCCTATTACTTTGTGGATAATATTACAATACAACCATGACTTAATCACTTTATTGAAACAAAATATATTAAGTCAGATGTATAGTTAATACAGACACGGACAAATGTATAAGATTATAGAAATAAACATCACTGATATTTTGTGAATGTCTGAGTGGTCGTTCTGCAAAGCAGTTTGTGGTATTTTATAGTGTTAAAATAAACCAAGCTCATGTCCCACGTGAGGAGAGATGTATCTGTGATATGCAATAGAAGTTATCGTCCCAACAAGCATGATCGAAGTAGTTTTCCTTGAACAAGCAAACCCCTATTGGGACGACGTATTAGAACACATAAAATCGACTTGGCAATAAACCAGCAGAACGGATCGATCGCAGTTAAATGAGAGCAGAGTGAGAAAAGAAAAAAATCCCGTGAAATTAGCATTTGTAACTGAGACTTTTACCATTCACTGGAATTGACTTTTCTTCTTTTGTTTGCCCAGTCAGTACAGCCACATAGGTAAACACGTTATTCCAAGCTTCGGGGTGAATGGGTCTGTCGGGTGGACGTCACTGCAACGTGTACTTCTAATAGAGATTCGACAGAATGAGAACAGACAAAATCATCCACATGTAATGGTTATTGGACTGTTAACCCAGGCAAAGAAATTCTACGATAAACGTAAAATGGAATTGAGGCTGATGTCGCATTTATTTTCTGAAGGAATCTATATCCCATTTGACATTTTAACTGGCTTTAAACTGTCTTCGCAGCCTCCCTAAAGCCATTAAGGAAACAGATGACCAACATAACAGTAATTCAACCGATGTTAACTCTTGAAAGAGTTTGACGGAGAACAACAATAGATCTCTTCTTGGGAATTCGGTACCATGGTTAGATTGGCCAGCTCGGGCAGATAGTTTTCCGGTTTAATATGACACGTTTCTACAGTTTGATGAAGGATGCCTTTGTAAAGATCCTATTGTATAACGAAGGCGTGAAGTTGTATTTTTGATTTTTTTTTAAATCAAACTAACCAGTTGATTAGGTTTTAATGAGGGTTTGTTGATATAAAACTGACCCATTCTTAAAGGGTGCATTAAATCGCATTTACTATAGAAATCATTTTGCTCAGTAAAACCCTTGGTAATATAAAAACAACGAAGAAGTTAGGTTTAACAAGTATAGAATCAATGAAAAGAGTGTATATTTCCTTCACTGTTAATGGATCAGGACAGTAATAATTTCATCATCTGGAAATAACGTATCTCTTTGTATATACGCTTCCTCTAGAGCTAACAGACATTCAAAAATATGTTTACATTTGCTTTGCCCTTATCGCCAAAATGACACCCCTACTTGTTTGCAATAAACTAAAGTAAGTGACGGGTTGTCCTTTAGTTTTAACATCATTCTTTTTCAATCCGTTAATGCATTTTTCGACAAATTATTTTAAGATTACTTTGAAACCAAAGCCTCGAAGACATAAGTTATTCCAATGTCCACATCCTGTTTACGTCTGATAAGGTCAACTGTGCAAGTTAATCGAATTTCTGTCCCCTTCAACACGACTGACCAAGTCCAGACACTGGCTATTAGACTATCGGATATTAACTAGGCTGTGCCATTAATTCGGTTTTTTATTTCCTTGTATGTCAGTTATGCGTAATGTCTATTGTTAGACGGTTCTTATAACATATATCAACAACAAATCCTGGACAAGTTTGGTTAAATTGATCATATGAGTATAATAATAATAATAATTGTATTATTATTATGGAATGTCGTTATAACAATACAATATCTCTGTCTCTTGGTGTCCAAGTTAATTAAACTCTTCTTTGTTTTTGATATAAATAATTGGTTTGGTGTCTGATTGAAGGTTTCATCACCTAATTCTATATATTGAATGTATAGTAGTAAAAAGCACCATGGTATTTTGGAACAGAAATGCTACGATCATCTTGCCTTGGTGATCTCGAAAAAAAAAACCCATTCTATAGCTAGTTAAATTAAATTGCTGATGTAAAAAGTCCCATATATTCGGCTTGTTCAATCGCAGAAATAAAATCAATTATACATGAATGTGTTTTCTCAATACAAAAACGTAATGAGATGAAAAATATTTAAATTGGTTGACTAAGGTTAACAATAGTTGTGCTCCCATGTGCTTTACCAATACAAATATGGACTGGTATATTTTGTAAAACAAAAAATAAGACCGCTGTTATAAAATTATGTTTCTCTATTTGTTGTAAAATATATACTTTTTTTCTATTCGGAAAGATTATTCACTCTAAGCATATACTTAATACAATGTGCATCTATTTGTTGTGGGTATATCTAGATGTATATGTGATTATACTCAATATCAGATATTTGTTATGTTTATAACCTCAACGTACTAAATAAAATGTTGAAACATGACTGTCGTTTCAGGCATACATTCCATGCAGTGTATTCTGCTTTCGCCAACTTATTTTGTTCCAAGTAAAAAATCGAAGTGGGCGAAACGGGAATGGCAAATGTGTCAAGGTAATTTGATCAAAAAGCGGATCTGGAAGAATATACATGCAGGAGACCAATGAATTATCATTGGAAAATCACCAGACATAGATTGAACATATTTATTGGTTCATTTATTTGTTATACACATGTATTAAAACACAGATTGATTTGACAATGAAATACAGAAATCATATGCTCAAGATGAGCAAGTGTTGTTGAATTCTAGAAGTATAACAGAGTATTATTTATCACCAAGATGAAAAGGGTAAGAGGCATGGTCAGGACATGGGCTAAGGTATCCACTAACAAGGTCATCTGTCAGGTCAGCAATGTTCTTGTTAATATTTCTATAATTTCTCCTCTTCAGTGCAAAACGGAGTCCATCTAGCAGTTGGGACAGCTTCCCAATTGAATCTTTTTGTCCCAAATTATCCACTTTATTATATTTTATTTCTCTAAATTTGACCAATTCTGAAAGGGTATATTGAATTGCATCTACGACAGAAATCATTTTCTCTGAGAAACCCTTTGTTATATATAGGGACATCTAGTTAGTGAAAGTCGCCTTCTTTATGGACACTCGTACACTGTTGGTCTACAAAGAGAAGGCACTGCAATGGCTGTCAGATCAACCTAAGTTGTTATGCTGCAGATGTTTGTTGATGACGGTGTGATGCTTGTGACCTCTTGTTTGAGGGGAATCGATCTACTTCTGTTTGTGATCTCCATTGAGTATTGAACTAGAACTGGCGCGCTTTCAGTCTGTTTTCCCTCAAATGATCCGGGTTTCTCTCATTTAAGTTAAGACCACAAGTCAAGTTTCATTTATAAAGGCTCAATAAAAAGAGCGTATATTTCGTTCATAATAAATGGATAAAGTCAGTAATATAATAGCTTCATCATCTGGAGATAACGTTAGATCTTTTTGGATCAACATTCTTCCTTATTGCATTTTACCAATAAACTATAGTAAGAACAGATTTAAGTTCAAATTATAGTTTTTTCTCCTATAGTCTCCTTTCGAAAGGCATCTTTCGACAAACATATTTTTTAGATAACTTTGAAACCATAGTCTCGGAGGCATAAGTTATTCCCATATCTCCACCACCTGTTTTTGTGCGATAAAGTCAACTGCGTAAGTTGATCGAATTTCTGTCCCCTTCAGCACGACTGACCAAGTCCAGACACTGGCTATTAGACTATCGGATATTAACTGTACCATATTAGGCTGTACCATGAATGAGAGTTTAAATGCCCTTACTGATGGGCTATTTGTATTGTCTATTATCAAAGACAAAAACAACATTTTTACTTTGTTTAAATTTATCATACGAGTAAAACAATACTATCGATCAATAAAAAAATGACGTCATATTAACATATAGTTGTCTTACCTGTCAGAGGTGCAGTCTTAGTTGTCGGAGGTGTTTTCAGTTATTAGTGTTACTAGCGGTCTTACTTGTCGGGCGTGTTGTCAGTTATTGGTGTTACTAGCGGTTTTACTTGCCGGGTGTGTCGTCAGTTATTGGTGTTACTAGCGGTCTTTATACTTTTCGGATGTGTTGTCAGCTACTGGTGTTACTAGCGGTATTACTTGTCGGGGGTGTTGTCAGTTATTAGTGTTGCTAGCGGTCTTTATACTTGGCGGGTGTGTTGTCAGTTATTGGTGTTACTAGCGGTCTTTATACTTGTCGGGTGTGTTGTCAGTCTTTCTAGCGGTCTTACTTGTCGGTTATTGGTGTTACTAGCGGTATTACTTGTCGTGTGTGTTGTCAGTTATTGGTGTTACAAGCGGTCTTACTTGTCGGTTATTGGTGTTACTAGCGGTATTACTTGTCGGGTGTGTTGTCAGTTGTTGGTGTTACTAGCGGTCTTACTTGCCGGGTGTGTTGTGAGTTATTGGTGTTACTAGCGGTATTACTTGTCGTGTGTGTTGTCAGTTATTGGTGTTAGTAGCGGTCTTTATACTTGTCGGGGGGTGTTGTCAGCTATTGGTGTTACTAGCGGTATTACTTGTCGGGGTGGGGAGTTGTCAGTTATTAGTGTTACTAGCGGTCTTTAAACTTGGCGGGTGTGTTGTCAGTTATTGGTGTTACTAGCGGTTTTTATACTTGTCGAGTGTGTTGTCAGTGTTACTAGTGGTCTTACTTGTCGGTTATTGGTGTTACTAGAGGTATTACTTGTCGGATGTCTTGTCAGTTATTGGTGTTAGTAGCGGTCTTTATACTTGTCGGGTGTGTTGTCAGTTATTGGTGTTACTAGCGGTATTACTTGTCGGATGTGTTGTCAGTTATTGGTGTTAGTAGCGGTCTTTATACTTGGCGGGTGTGTTGTCAATTATTTGTGTTACTAGCGGTCTTACTTGTCGGGTATGTTGTCTGTTATTGGTGTTACTAGCAGTATTACTTGTCGGGTTTGTTGTCAGTTATTGGTGTTACTTGTCGGGTATGTTTTCAGTTATTGGTGTTAGTAGCGGTATTACTTGTTGGATGTGTTGTCAGTTATGGGTGTAACAAACGGCCTTCCATGTTGAAGGTGTTGTCAGTTATTGGTGTTACTAGTGGTATTACCTGCCGGGTGTGTTGTTGGTGTTACTAGCGGTATTACTTGTCGGGTATGTTGTCAGTTATTGGTGTTACTAGCGGTAACACTTGTCGAGTGTGTTGTCAGTGTTACTAGCGGTCTTACTTGTCGGTTATTGGTGTTACTTGTCGTGTGTGTTGTCAGTTATTGGTGTTACTAGCGGACTTGTCGGGTGTGTTGTCAGTTATTGGTGTTACTAGCAGTATTACTTGTCGGGTGTGTTGTCAGTTATTGGTGTTAGTTGTCTGGTGTGTTGTCAGTTATTGGTGTTAGTAGCGGTATTACTTGCCGGGTGTGTTGTCAGTTATTTGTGTTACTAGCGGTCTTTATACTTGTCGGGTGTGGTGTCAGGTATTGGTGTTACTAGCGGTCTTACTTGTCGGTTATTGGTGTAACTAGCGGTATTACTTGTCGGAAGTGTTGTCAGGTATTGGTGTTACTAGCGGTCTTACTTGTCGGTTATTGGTGTAACTAGCGGTATTACTTGTCGGATGTGTTGTCAGTTATTGGTGTTAGTAACGGTCTTTATACTTGTCGGGTGTGTTGTCAGCTATTGGTGTTACTACCAGTATTACTTGTCGGGTGTGTTGTCAGTTATTGGTGTTACTTGTCGGAGGTGTGGTCAGTTAGTACTATTACCAATTACACATCTGTCAGGGGTGTTCTCAGATACCTGACATCTTCAAGTTAGCGAAGACTTAGGCATAGTTTATGTTCTCCACTTTTTTTATTTCTTGTTGACTGCAAGGGGAATCGAACACAGGTCAATCCTGTGAAACATATTTACAAAAAATAGCGAGGCATATGAACTTGCACCTTCCACGCATTTGCACCTTCCTTTATTGATGGGAAAAATCACTATTTGACCGCCAGAACTTCACTAGAAGAACTAATGTCAACAGCTGACTTTAGCCTGTCGTTTTTACTGCTGGCCATGATAGCCACTGAACCACAGCTTAGGGCAAGCCCGGATATAGTAGTAAATATTAGTAGCTACATAATATATCCCAAAGATATGTAAAGATGACATGCATGACTACCCTCAGAACAAACTACCCTGAGTCAGGGGCTCGGTCAGTGCAAAAATAGTAAAGATAATGTGACTACCTATAGAGAAAAATACTGCCCATTGGGTAACCATCAAGTACCATCCACCTTTTCAACGCAAACTGGGAACTTTGGGATAGATCCACGCCATCACTATCTTACCTGGCATGCACTATAGACGGCGCCCTACTTTTAGCCACAGTTACGAAAATCCAGCAGTTTAAAAATGTGTAATGTGGGTCATTCTTTAATGGAAACAAATTTTGTATTAAGAATAATTAAATTTGTTAGTATTTTTAAAAGAGGAATTGCATTGATCTACAGCTGCATGAGATCATAGCGTAGTCCCGGTGTATTTTTACAGCTGTAATTTGTCTGGCTACGACCGCAAAATTTACTCCGTTTAATCAAATATCACTACATTCAAAATGGTCCTGGTTTATGACCAAGTGGGCTATGCGTAAGGCATGGAGATGAGACAGCTTCCGATTTGATTCAAATGAAGTACTGCCCTCAATCAGAATGCTCCAAATATTGTCAATGCTTTAAAACATGTGTACATTTATGATTGCACCAAGTTCGATCAAACTCTGTGGAAACCTGTCGTCGTTGTTTTGGGACCAACTGTCTAGTACCATGGTTTGATTGTCACCCCGACATCTCCGGATGTCCCATTTAATGAATCTCTGGTAGGTGTTGATATAAAGGACTGGTGTAATGTATAATTGAAGGTTTCTTCACCTATTTCTATATATTGATTATCCAGTTGTAAGCAGCCTGGTATCATGGAGTGGAATGGCCACAATCATCTTGCCTCGGTGATCTCGAAATAAAACAGGCATCTTGCCACTTGTAAACTACTGTTGTAAAAAGTTACAGATATTCGGCTTCTTAAATCGCAGAAATAAAGTCAATTACAAATGATTGCGTTATCTCAATAAATAACCGTAATGTGATGAAAAATATTTAAATTGGTTGACTATTAAACTTTACAGAAGTAATACTTCCATGTACTTAATTAAAACAAATGTAGACTGATATATTCTAAGACAAAGTATACGGCTGTGGTAAAAATAATTGTATCTCTATTAGTTTATGCTGAAAGATTATTTACATTTTACCATATTTCCAATACAACGTACATCTCTTTCTTGTGGGTATCTCTTGATATAGATGTGATTATACTCATTATCAGATATTTGTTATCCTTATTACCTCAACGTGCTGACAAAACACTGACTGGCTTTAGGCATACATCCCATGCTGTGTATTCCCGTTTAGCCAACTTCTCTTGATCGAAATGGAAAATTGAGGTTGGCGAAACGGAAATAGCAAACTTGTGAAGATTTGTGTAACAAAAGGCGTATCAATAAGATTACATATGCCTAAAGCAGTTTTTGATCTTCTGTAGGCTTATAATCAACCAACTTCATGGTCTACGTGAGTAGAGAGGTATATGCGCTAAAATCTTGGCAGTTTTCGTCCCAACAAGCATGATCAATGTTCCCGTTGAACTAGGAAATCCCTCTTGCAATGATCAGCTAGAAAATATAAAACCAACTTGGCAATACTATAGCAGACCGGATCGATCGCGGTCAAATGAGAACAGAGTGGAAACAAATCTTCTGAAAGTGGCTTCCGTAACTGAGACTTTTACCAACCGGAAAGATGGTTGGCATTCACTGGAATTGACTTGCCTACTATTGTTTGCTCAGTGATATATGTAGCCAAGTTCTTCGAAGCTTCGGGATGAATGGGGCGGTCGGGTGGATGTCACCGCAAGATGTACTTTTACCACAAGACGACAGAATAAGAACCCACAAAGTCATCCAGGTGTAATTATTATTGGATAGTAAAACTAGGCAAAGAAATTCTACGATAAACATAAAATTTAACTGTGACTGATGTTGCATTTGTTTTCCGATGGATTTTATATTCCACTAGAGCTTTAAACTGATTTTAAGTGGTCTCCACAATACCCTAAAGTCATTAAGGAAACGGATGACCAACGTTACAGTAATTCAACCGATGTTAGCTGTTGGGTGAGTGGTGGGTATAGAGAGAAACAATAGATCTCTTCCTGGGAGCTCAGTACCATGGCTAAATTGGCCACCCTGGGCCGATAGTTGTCTGGTGTAACAAGAAACGTTTCTTGAGTTTGATTTTTAAGGATGCTAAGCAACCTTTGTTAGCATCACATTGCTAAATTGTTATCAAACTTTAATGGCAGTTTAGTTTATTTTTATTAGAGAGTGTTATTTTAAATTTCACCCATTTTGAAAGGGTGTATTGAATCGCATCTACGACGAAAATAATTTTATTCAGTGACACCTCTGGTTAAATGAAGGTTCATCTGGTTTGGTAAGGTCGCCTCATTCTGGGTTTTTTTTTAATCCCATGATTCGAGTCTCTGTAATTTAATTTTTTTTTAAATGTTAGGTTTCACAAGAAAGAATCAATAAAAAAGGGTACATTTGCTTCACTATTAATCGATCAGGAAAGTAATAGTTTCAGCGTCTGCATGGAGGTAACGTATAAACTGGAGATAACGTTAGATTTCTTTGAATCAGTACGCGTCTTCTAGAGCTCATAGACATTCCAAAATATAATTACATTTGCTTTGCCCTTATCGCCAGAATGACGTCCCTACTTGATCGCAATAAACTAGCAGATTTCTACTTTAGTTTTTACATTCTTCTTCTAGCTCTATATGCATCTTTCGACAATAATAACCTTGAAACCAAAGCCTTAAAGACACAACTTATTCCAATGTCTCCACCACCTGTTTTTATCCGATAAGGTCAACTGTGTAAGTTAATCGAATTTCTGTCCCCTTCAGCACGACTGACCAAGCCCAGACACTGGCTATTAGACTATCGGATATTAACTATATGCTGTGTCACATGTGATGTTTTATACGTCCTTGTGGATCAACAATATGTATTGTCTATTGCCAAAGGGTTCTTGTAAGAGTTATCAATTGAATATATTTACAAGCAAATTTATTTTGTTTAAATTAATCATATGCATAAAATAATACTCATCTTTATCTAAACTATTGGTACAGAACATGGTTTTCGATTAATAAAAACATGGTATCGTAATTAAAAATCTAAAACTTCTAAATAGGAAGAGTAAAACACTGTCTGTCTCGTCATGTCCTCAGCCTCCTACAAGGGTATCTGTATAAATGGAGCTCTGTGGTTAAGGGCAGTTTGGTTCAAGCGTAATCTATACCCTCAGGCTACTGGTAGTTTATTTGAAGCACGGCAAAGAAGTATTTACGTTGCACTTGAGGAAGATTAATTTTCCAGCATAGCCAGGCACTTAAAATTGTATTGTTATGCTAGTCACTGCCGGCAATAGAGAAATATCATCAAGCCCGACACAAAAAGCTTATCAATAAATTAATCAATCCATCCATCAATCAACCTATATTAACAGAGTTGGGTTAATTTGCACTATTTCCCGTTCAATTATAGTTCACTAGATTGTGAAAGCCATCAAACGATTTATTTGTAAAGACTAGAGACAATGAGTTTGATGCATGTTCATCTTTGCTTAGGAGGAACTTTAATTTTCTTACAAAGCAAAACACTGCACATTTTGCATGCCTTTACATAAGAGATATAACCTAAGTACGGCGCAATGAAACATTTGTAATGAAAATTTGGGTATTGTTCTGTTCCACTTTATACCGTGATAACATATATACATTGCCTTTTCTTGATATCACATATTGCTTTTTCTCGATATTGCTTTGTCCGCTTGATTAATCCTTGGATATATTGTAACAGTAAGTTTCAGTTTTATAACAGTTGATTGGAAACAGTTTTTACCCCAGTGAGTATTGGGATATAGTGAAGGAATGCAGCTTTCGTTTTAGACCACAGGAACGAATTGGATAAAATGTATGTGACATAATTAGACACATGTTTCGGTAGAAGGAAATTAAGTTCTGTATTTCTTCCTTCAACAATTATTTTCAAATGTAAAGCTGATGCGTATTTTGTCTTAAATTATAGCTCGTATAATAAATATATTTTCACATTATTCGGGATGTCTTTTGATATCTAACTGAAACAGCAAGCTTCGCTTCTGGAATGCATGTTTATTTTTCTTGTATCATTAGATCGAATAGTCTCCATCTTTACTTCCTAGAAACTAGATAGATATAATACTCAACTGATTCAGGACTCGGATTGTACCAGTTTAAACTGTTCGTTGTTCGTTCCCTTCATACCATATACTTTGTGAATGCCATATCTATAAAAAAAATCAATGTACCAATAGATGTAAATGTTTGGTAGCTTAATAATAAAGACATGGCGATTGGTATTGATTTTTATCCATCTACATTTTTCAGCACGGTGGCCCGTTGTCTATCTTGCACATCATACTCGTTGATAATCTGATATCGACCGAATAAAAAACATTAAATGATTTTATTTTTGTTGTGCAGATCAGGTCCATAGTAACGATTTTGGTCGTCATTTTAGATGTCATAAGCACCATTACACATTACATCAGTGTTACATCGGCGAATGAGTTATTAT
>JAQQZZ010115643.1:0-15010 GCA_030265115.1 Mopalia vespertina | reverse complement strand
GTGACAAGAAAGATATTTGATTGGTCAATATTTGTGGAGCTCTTCTGTTCAGTGATTAAAGTAGCAAGACATGGCCGTGTGGATGAATTTGACTGTAGTTTAAGCAATACCCAATGTTTAAGTTCCAATTATAAAATGGATATAGCCTGATTAGAAAATTAGAGAGCATAATTCACCACAAGAAATGATGCCCGTTTTACATATATGCATTTTATTGCAGAGAGGAGTATCGCTTTAAAGGGGACAATTTGCTTCTATGTAGGTAGCATGAACATGCATCAGTGAACTATTCTATGTTAGTTCAGAAGCTCAAAACTAATAAATTTTCTAGTGTGACAAAGCGATCTTCTGTTCTTGGAAGATATTATCAGGCTGTTGAGCAGATGAACCAGAAAAGAACAGAGCGATCTTAGCCTAAATTGTAAGTTGATCTTAATTTCCATGACAACCACCAACCAGTACTGAAGGTCAATCATATTCTCGCGAGAGTTTCTATAGTGGACGAGACTAAGATAACTCTCGTACGCCATGCCAGGCCATCGCACATTAATTTCCGCCAATATTTGGGGTGACCTATCAGCCACAGACTAGCAAATAAAAGAAGTGAAAAACAAGATGGCCCGGGTGTATCTTAGAGTCGATGGCTCGACGTAGGAAGTAGAATAGATTATATTTTCGAATGTACTGAAGGTATGGTGTTGTCATGGTTAGACTAAGATTGCTTTGTGGAACAATACCCTGGTATTGATTATTTGTTTTGAAATTAAATTGTTTTAGTCTTGTGTCTCAGGCCAGTAGGTAACTTATGTGTATAGTCATTCTGTCATCTCAGAACTGGAGGAGCAATAATTTCCAAAGAGAGCAAAACACATTTTATACTTAGTGTGTTTAATGGTGTCACTGTTTATTCTTGTCATGCTACACAGATGCAGTGAAATCCCCTGAGCATTTCATAGCAGCCACTCAATCAGTTAATACAATAAAGTATATTCTGGTTCAAAAAACTTTGCAAAAAGCCACCAAAAAATGCCAGCAACCATGTGCGCTCAACCAAGCTGTCACCTATATCAGCGATGAGCTATTATCAACAAATCTCGGAACACACTTAACACCAATTCAATACAGGAATATCATATAATTCAGCTTGGGAAATTGACTTGGGTCTAGGAAGAACAAATTTGGTCTCAAACCTGCACATACCTACCTGGTTTTTAACTCTTTTTTTTTTTAGTTTGATAGGGGTTTCAATCCATACTGGATATAATGTCGATGAAATAAAGCATCAGTTGAATTGGTGAAGTTAACCACCCTGGGCATCACTGCTAACTAACAATGGATACTACACCAGGACAATATGAATATATAAATATATATCTGCCTGGGGCCAGTTGCTCAAATGACTATTCGCCATTAACACCAGATAAAATTGCTACTACCAGATTAGAGATAGACTTACAACATGTTTTTGTCTAATATCTCGATAAAAATACACCTATTTAGTGTCTGCTTCCCATGGGGAAAGGTTCGCCACCTTTACCTAGATGGAGTTCAGCCGTGAGCCTCTTTATCTCAGGAGGTTAGAGCACTGTTTCTCTGCTTTCTGTAGCGAAAGGTTCGCCACCTTTACCTGGATGAAGTTCAGCCCTGAGCCTCTGTATCTCAGGAGGTTAAAGCACTGTTTCTCTGCTTTCTGTAGCGAAAGGTTCTCCACCTTTACCTGGATGAAGTTCAGCCATGAGCCTCTGTATCTTAGGAGGTTAGAGCACTGTTTCTCTGCTTTCTGTACCGAAAGGTTCGCCACCTTTACCTGGATGCGGTTCAGCCATGAGCCTCTGTATCTCAGGAGGTTAGAGCACTGTTTCTCTGCTTTCTGTGGTGAACGGTTCGCTACCTTTACCTGGATGAAGTTCAGCCGTGAGCCTCTGTATCTCAGGAGGTTAGAGCACTGTTTCTCTGCTTTCTGTAGCGAATGGTTCGCCACCTTTACCTGGATGAAGTTTAGCCATGAGCCTCTATCTCAGAAGGTTAGAGCACTGTTTCTCTGCTTTCTGTAGCGAAAGGTTCCCAGCCTTTACCTGGAAGAAATTCAACCACAGCCTCTGTATCTCAGAAGGTTAGAGCACTGTTTCTCTGCTTTCTGTAGCAAAAGGTTTGCAGCTTTTACCTGGATGAAGTTCAGCTGTGAGCCTTTCTGTAGCGAAAGGTTTGCAGCTTTTACCTATATTAAACTTCCTGGTAGTTGAGCTTATTTGGCTGAGATGGTTAGAGCACTGTTTCTCTGCTTTCTGTAGCAAAAGGTTTGCAGCCTTTACCTGGATGAAGTTCAGCCACGAGCCTCTGTATCTCAGGAGGTTAGATACTGTTTCTCTGCTTTCTGTAGCGAAAGGTTCACAGCCTTTAAACGGATAAAGTTCAGCCACGAGTCTCTGTATCTCAGGAGATTAGAGCACTGTTTCTCTGCTTTCTGTAGCGAAAGGTTCGCCACCTTTTCCTGGATGAAGTTCAGCCGTGAGCCTCTGTATCTCAGGAGGTTAGAGCACTGTTTCTCTGCTTTCTGTAGCGAACGGTTTGCAGCTTTTACCTATATTAAACTTCCTGGTAGTTGAGCTTATTTGGCTCAGATGGTTAGAATGCTGGCCCTGCTGGCCGGCCAGAGACCCGAGGTCGAATCCCTGTGTAGGCAAGCAAAATTTTTTCTCTCTCTCTACACACAGGCCTGTGTATAGGGAGTTACGGGATGATTACTTAAGTAATGACTAAACACGTTATTGTTGTTCTTACCAGTATATCTATTAAAGACTAGAGGTGGGAAACACACTTCAGACATTCATTATTAGCCACGCACCCAACACACAGCGCATAATTCTGAAACTACTTACTCTACATGCTTAATGTCCTCTCTTTATATAGCAGCAATCAGATTTCGAAAATTCCTAGCAGTTCTGCTTAATCCATTGAAAATAGATCGACTATATGTTTGGCAGAAATGGAGATTTTCAAAATGGCCATGCCAGTAATTTCTGCCAAACATATAGTCGATCTGTTTTCAACAGATTAAGAAGAAATGCTAGGAATTTTCTATATAAAGAGGGGTTATTAAGCATCTAGAGGAAGTAGTTTCAGAATTATGCGCTGCGTGTTGGGTGCGTGGCTAATAGTGAATCTCTGAAGTGTGTTTCCCACCTTTAGAGAGAGAAAACGTGTTTAATCATTCCGTAAGTAATAACTCGTAACTCTCTATTCACGGGCCTGTGCTCTACATTAACAATACATACATCTGCCAGAACCAGCTTACCGGAATAACCCAATAGAGCACATTTGTGGGTAATGTCTCAAGGTAGACACCTATTTAATGTCTCTACGTTGACGCTTCTTGTAAATAGATTTGCAGCCAAAGTTAGCACAACTCTGTGAGAAAATAACGTCAAAAACGTGACGCAATACAACAGGCTTCATCATTGTTGGATGTTCACCAATGACGTCGTTGATTACGATTATGTCACGCTATTCACAAGAAAGAAATGTGGAATGTGCTAATGCATGCTATGTTATTCCAATTGCCAAGGAAATAACAAAAATAAGTGCATTATGGGATGTTTGATATGATAAGACTGGTCTTATCTATGTTTCTTTTGGTCATAACTAAAACCTGTCTTAAATAAGTTTGAACAACGGTCTTAGGTACTTGGATTAACTAAGACCAACTTAATGAATTTATAAGTCAGGCTTAAAGTTAAGATACGTTTGAACAACCGGCCCCAGATCGAGCCTGGTTTCTGCTGTTTTGGCATGCAGTCAGACGGACAGAAAATTAAGCCGGCTTCTACTTTATAATGACGTTGATTTTTTTATTTTTTTTTCCTAACTGCAGAGGTCAATTGGAAACAATATACGTTATTCTAATTATGACGTGAAATAGCGTAACGTTATTCGCCACATGACGTCAAATGACAGCACCTCTGTGTGACGTGGTAAATTGACATGCGTTCGTATGCATCGTCATAATAGAGGCGAAATCAAAGCTGGCTTAATCAGTTAATGTTAGCTCCCTTATAAAAATGTACCATAGTTTACCACAAAAATCTAAGTAAAATTATGGTACACTGTGGTACATTCTAGTATCTTATGCTAAATCTATGGTAAACTGTAGTAGGGCCTACATTGTAGTAATCTGTGGTAACACTAGGGAAGCTCTGTGGTAAATTGTAGTATGTTATGGTACCTATATGGTAAACTGGTACTTTATATTATGTTATAATACTTCTATGGTAAAATGTGGTACTTTGTACCTCTGAGGTAAACTGTTGTACAACATAGTACTTTGTGGTACCTCTGTGGTACACGGTTACATTAACTCCTAATCTTTTGCCCAGAAGGCAGCTTAAGTTTGACCAATGCCGTTCAGACGAGAACATAAACTAGGCTCGAAGAACGGTTGGTATAGTTAAGCCGGCTTAACTTTCGGCATCTGACCGCACTATTACAAGCCTGGTTTGGGAAGCGACTCTGTGATTGGTAAATTTTGCAAACCAATCGTCACTATTCGGTATGCGTTTTGCGTTAGATCATAATAGGCCTATTAACGAAAAATAAAGACGCGTATTTTGATCTGATTTTAATAAGATTTACAGTAAGGTATAGTATACTACGAAATAATTAAACTGTTAATTGTATCACAGATAAAGTCATAAGTTTATTTAAAATTTTATCACAAAAACATAATTAGGTATCACAGATATAGGCCTAGTCCTAAAATATTTTAATTATACCAAAGAATAGTAATTAGGTATCGCAGATAAAGTAAGATATTTGAATTTTATCCCAGAATAACAACTGTTTATAAGAGTTTAAGGGGAAGGATCAAATACTTTAATTCCCATTTAAATAAATAAAATCAATACCTGTATAAACATACACAGAATCAAGTTATAAATATATTTGCCTATATATATAGTCATGTGGGGGTAAAATGAGATCTATATAGGGCAAGTTAGCTACTGAGTTTCAGCGCTTCTATTCGTGTAATTGCCCTACAGTGAATTTTGAAGTATGGCGGCTAAATCGTGCATTAATTAGACTTATCGGCCTATATTACAGGTTTAATATCTCAATCGAACAATTTCTGTATCCTTCTATTAGGTAAACATGCCTAAAAAGTGTAAGTTACTAGCCCTTCTACTAAAATTTAAAGTCTACAGTGCGGTTGGAAGAGAGAAAAATGGCGGATTAGCAACAGATAGCTGAACCCGTATTTCTGTATTATGTAACAAAGCTAATGGGTGATTTCAAGTCTCGTATGGCATATAAAATGTTAATCAAATGACTGTCTGACTGCAAATAGCCTCGCTTTTCGATATATATGTAGTAAACAAAGATTCATGCTTTCAACTCTCCATGATCTGCTAACTGAAAAGACATTTATCTATCATTATACAACTTTTTCAAAACAGATGACAACCTGAGCCGATGACACCTCAAAAGGAGGTTATAATACTCAAGGACTTATATAATCTCGGTCCCTGGTTTATTTCGTAAAACCTCTCGGTGATTTAATCAGACTATTCGTATTCATAAATTCACTTTAAGAATGGTTGTATATAAGGGCATTTATAGCCAGCAATAGGCTATACACTAGTCACAACCAGTTTATTAACAGCCAATGTAACACCAACAAAAATGTCAGAGACGGCTGCGATGTTTCAAGTCTGAATAGAAATGGAATATAAGCCTAATTTTGTTTATATAGTTAACTGACTTAAGAGTTACGCCGAACCTACAAAATGGTATCCCAAGAAAGTTGTCTTGACCCCAAACATTCAATAAGAGAGTCACACATTTTTTTTTTTAAAACAAGCACAAAAACTAGCATAAGAATATATAGCCTATTTTATTTTCGCTCTATTAAATGAAATTGAAAGAAAGGTAAAATGAGAAAAGCAGGAACAATTTTAGCAGACAACCGAAGAGGAAAGTAATGGCACTTACTGGTTTCTGTAGTCAAGAGAAAGTCAGAAAAACAACCAAAAAAACAATTAATAAATTAAATAGTAATATGTAAGTCTTCAAGGTTGTATTTTTGGCGCTGGCCTGGAAAAGAAAAAAGGTAAATAAATAGAATAGTAGTATGTAGGTCTACAAAGTTGTATTCTGGCACTGGCCTGAAAGAGAATCCCAATGCATACGTAAGTCTACGCGTTGTGTATGTGTCCTTGATGATTCGAAAAAAACATCAATCCTGTTTAAACCAGATCTTAATAGACCATTTGTACAATATAATAGAAGGTGCTAAACTTGTTGTCGCACTGATATGACATTAATTTACTTGGCAAAAGTTGACAGGTAAACAATAGGCCTATCTGCGGTCGATTCCGAAAAGAATTGGTTGTAAAAAAATCAAAGGTATGTACACCTCTCAGCCTATAGGCTCTTGTGTTTTACCACCCAGTTAAATGGGTTAATTCTTTCTAAAACCGGGTGTGAATAGCAAACCATTTAGCAAACATGTCTTAGCTTAGTGCTAGAGGCAGATTACTCACCAGCATAGCAAAACACTTCACGTTCAATATATGGTTGTGTCAATTACTGTTGGAATACAATATAAAAGTAATAGGCCATTATATGCACTGTTTGACGTGTTTCAATCAGACAGTCATTTGATTAAAACTGTCGCCGTCTTACCTCCGTGATATAGGATGTAATCGGCTTGGTCATTACCCATGACTATGCTTTGTAGTTATATTTGGTGGTTAACCGTAAATTGTGCGGTTGTCGTTCGGCTCATAAATACACACGGACTATGTAATGATGTAAATCAGCTGCAGATTCGTATATACTTCTCTTTTTAAGTTACTTACAAATTTAATTATTCTTGAATACAAAATTGATTTCATTTTATTTTGAAGCACATTCAACTTTTATACACGCTGGATTTTCCCGTTACTGTGGAGCTCCGCCACGTGACTTCCTGGTGAAAATGTAAAGGAGCGGGTCAATCTGTAGCGCTCATTAATATATTCGGCAAGATGTGCATTGTGAATGACTCGCTTGTATTATGGATGCATTTTTGTTGTTGTTGAAGTACTGTTTCCTCGAAAAAGGTTGGATGGGAAGAGAAACATAAGACAGTAAAACCCAAATTATTCAAAAGTTAAGAGAGAAAAAATAATGAAGTAGTAGCGGTTCAATCAGAAGGCTATTAGCGGAAGAAACACACGAACAAAATGCGTGACGAGACTTTCAAACTTTCTTCTTGTGGTCGAAATGAAACGCAAGCGCTACTGATTGCCTCCATCTTCCCCAATCATGTCTGATGTCTCCCCGTAGTTATGTCAGGAATTGAGTTTCACGTTGGAACTCACCCATCTTCTGATTGCGGGTCAAAATGCGCAACGCGTGACTTTCACATTTCAACCTTGCTTCAATTAGCGGTGAAAACGTGGCACTTCGTTTAATAGGACTATTGTAGAAACAATCAGCCAATCAGAAAGTCACTTACAAATCAAAGTCGACAACAAATAAGAGTGGCACCACTGTCAATTAGTGTGTCTGTGATGACGTCAGGACTAAGGCTAAGATCGACCGTGTATATAACATGTATAGCCTATTTGTCACCTTGTGTTTAGACCGTCTCATTCATTCCAATGCAAGCGCCAATCTGATTGGGTGGTGGGAAAAGATGCCTGTATGTGTTGTGATCACGATAAGTAGAATAAATTCACGGAATAACTTCAAACTTGAAATATAGCTTCCTCGCATTAAACCAACTGATAAGATTGCATTGCGCGATATTCTGTAAAACAATATGAGATTGCATTTCATCAAATTACGCAAAACAATATGGTCGTCATTGCATCATTTTGCAATTATCAAGCCTATGTGTTGTGAACATGATAATTTTAGAACTACTGGAATTACTGAAAAACTTGACACTGTACTGTAGCTTCCTCCCGTTTAGACAAAGCGTGGGAATGTATTTCGCCAAATTCCGTGAAACAAAATATCCGACATTGCATAATTTTACAATTTCCATGTATGTATATGTTGTGAACACAATAACTTTGTAACAAATTCACGGATTTACTTGAAACTTGGAATTTAGCTTTCTTCTATTAAGGCAAAGGATGGGATTGCATTTCGCAAATTACGCAAAACAATATGACCGCCATTGCATAATTTTGCGATATTGACGCCTTTGTGCTGTAATCATGATAATTAGAAAACAAATTCACTGATTGACTTGTTACTTGTGCTGTGGCTTCCTCTCAATAAGATGACGTAATGGTATGGATATCAGCAAATGCCATAAACAAAATGGCCACTATGCATAATTTGGCAATATTTACGTCTGTATGTGTTGTGAACACAAGAGTTGAGAACGAATTCACAGACTTATTTCAAACACGAAAAATAGTTTCCTCTGGTTAAGAAACAGCTGGGATTGTATTTCACCTAATTCCGCAAACAAATGTGCCCATCACTCAAATTCAGATATATTAACCTCAAACTTTGTTTTTTCTATTAATACCATAAATGAGGTTGTATTTCGTTATCGAAACGTGTTTGTAAGAGAATAAAACACAGACAGTGCGCATTGAGAACAGAAAGTATTTTTATTGTATTTATTGTTCTGATTGTCTCACTTATACTAGTATACTATCAAGACGCGTATGTACGCGAAAGTTGATACCTGTGTTCATCCAGGTAAAGTTATTAATGTATCTAAGAATCGATATAGCTCTGACATCAGAGGGCCGCCTGCCACGACTTTTAACCTTTCGAGATTCTCTTTGCAGTAGGGAGTGTTTTTTTTAACTTTCATTTCACCTTGATCGTTCTGGACTGTCATGTAAATATTCATCGTAATCACAAGTAGATGAACACGGTGGCGATTGTAGGTACTTCTGGATTAAATGGTAAACTGCCTCTTCGGTCTCACTTTTGAAGTGATTTCTTCTTTCTTTTAGACGAACAGATGTGGTATAGTCTTCGCGAGTATCACCGGAAGGTGGTGTGTTGAACAATTTATCAAGACGTCTTCGCGAACTACTACGACCCAAAGGTTCACTTAGTTTCTTGTGTGAGTCAGGTATTACGCCACAGCTATACCGTTTACCTGTTGGTCCGATTTGAGACAATGGTAACGTCGCCAATGCAAATTCTCTTTCAGCAAAGTCCCTTATAAGGTTAGGAGATAAGTCGAAATTGGCTGGATCATTTGGGACTTTAAACAAATTTTGCGTCCTTGGAGGTGTCGGCGAGACCCAGGTCTTTGGTGAAACCCATGGTCCTGAATGCGTCAACGGTTTTATATCTGCTTGCGGGGATTCTAAGGCACATCTCGATTTTACAGGTGTCAAGTTTTTATTATCTGGTGTAGAAGTTAGCCTTTGACTGTGAGTTTCCAATATCTGAGATGATGTTGGTGTTTGTGGAGACGACAAGATTACTTTGACCGGGGTGTATCCAGGGGAGAAGGAATTAGGCCTTCCTTTTTTACCAACAGGACGAGAATATGTGAGTCCGAGTTCTGGGAACACTGGCATGCTAGCTGCGAGACATTTGATTTTGTTGTAGTCGCAAGGGGAGAGATCGTGTGGTGTTCGTCTTGGACTAGGAGACTTAAATTGAGGGTAGTATACCGGCAAACGGTGTGGAGTGCTAGTGGCTAAGAATCTGAAGCTGGGCGTCGATCTTCTTTGAAAAGCAACAACAGGTGACGGAGTGTTCGATTGAAAACTGGTTTGGTCAGAGGAGACATCTGTTCTGGTATCTTCGGCATCGTCCGACGTTCCCGAAGAATCGTCCATAGCATCAAAGCGAATACAACTCTCTGGGTCTTCCTCCGATGACGAAGAAGAATGTGGGGAACATTGTTGATAACTGTACAACCCAAGGGAATAATCTCGTGAAAGACACGAGTTTTCACAGGATTCCTCTAATATTTCATTTCCCTCTTTCGCTATCTGTTTTGGGTTATGGCTTGTTTGTGTGGGTTGATTGGCACATTCGTCTGGTTTTGAACACATTTCGAATTGATGCGTCTTCCATTTCTCCTGTGAATGAGGACAATGACATTGGTTTTTGGAAAGACTTTGTTGGTTTTCCTCCAGTGAATTTACCATTAACTCTACTCGTTCCAGGTCTACCGCTATTTGTTTATCCTCCTTTTCCGAGGAAAGACACGACACGGCCATGGCTTCTTTTGGCGTCACTGTTTTGCACTGTATGGTCTCGACATTCTGAGAGGCACATGGGTGCCTTGGAATGGAACATTTACATTTGTTCTGACGATTTCCACTGCTGAGTTGACCATTGATGGCGACCGCTGATCCAAAACAGTCGTCTACATTTTCTTCACGTATCATGTCTGGCAGCACAGTACTATCTGAATTTGTGCCTGGGTGAGCTGAAAGATTGCCACACGGAGACGTTTTCTCTCTTTTAGGCGCCGATAATTCTTCGGTGGAATTTGTCTTCTTTTCTGGCATGACGCAAGTCTTTTCCTGGTAAAAAAAACTGGGTCTTTTTTTCCCAGCTTAAATGAGTTAATAATATTGCCCTAGACTATACCAATGATGCCAATCACGTGGAGAACGATATGGTACAGGTATAGCAATTGTACATTGGATACCAAGGCATTATCTGGTCTGGTCAACACCTCTGAAAAAAAAAATTATTTATATATATAAAAATAATAGAAAATTAATAAAGAAAGAAAGAAATCCATGAACTAATCAACCAATCAATCAATCAATCATTTCTAACAACAGAAGTACAATTTACAACTAAACAGACACGCCATCAGAATGGTTTATCCTTTTGTGAACAACATGGTCATCAGGTCATCAGGTAAACCTACAATCAGATTCTAATTCCCTTTGATACAAAACGATTTGATTTAAACCGTCGCCGTCTTACCTCTGTGGTACAGGGTATAGAATGAGTCCTATTAATGAAGGACTTCCTAATGAGGACACCCGATTATTGTGTGTATTGTCCATTACAAACCACATAATAGGCGGGAAAATAATCACTGTCACTACTATAAAATTGAAATAATAAAATTCACCACACATTACATCTTTTCAAATATTTACAAATTTTACAACTGGAATTTTTTTTGCAGTTTTCCGTTTTAATCTATATGCATAAGGTTTCTCACAATCCGTTTATATTACAACACACTATGTTAGACCAGCTTGCCGATATTTAAACGGCTTGCTGCAGCTCTTTGTTTCAGTGATACCTCGCGTGATAGCATGTCACGCCATATTGGCTCTGCATGCTAGCTAAACTATATAAGATTTGAAAAATAAATGTTGATCTTCAACATCGGATGGATACACTTCGTCCAGTAGTGATTATTTGCTTCGTAAATATATTTTGATTAATGTTCCTTGTCCAACAATATTTGCATTTTTGTATAATTGTGGTAGGTTAAACCTATGTAGACTTACTCATCCCAGGATAAACGTCCTATCCTTCTGTCTAAAAGGTTTTGATATAAATAAAATACAACAGTAGTCAAGAATATTTAATGGGGATCACTTCGTGTGTGTAAATTTCTACACGTAGTCTACTAATCATGCTCTCTTTAGATCGCTGCTTACTGAATAATCAAAGCTGACGAAACTTGAAATCGCCCATATAAGCCTTGTTAAAAATACGGAAATACGGTTCAGGTATCTATTGCCAACTCGCCATTTTCCCCTCTTACACCGGGACTGCAGACTTGAATTTCAAGTAGACGGGCCAGTAACTTCCATGTTTTAGGCATGTTAACCTAATATAAGGATACAGCATTTATTCCATGGGGATATTAAACCTGTATTAAGCCGGCAAGTCTACTTAATTGACGATTTGAGCGCTACATTAAGATCCAAAGTTGGCAATTACACAGTTTGGGGCGTTTAAACTCTGTAGCTAGCTAGCAATACATACCCTCAGACCGAAGTCATAAATCTAAAGCTGCATCGAACAACCCACGTGCTGTTTCTAAAGAATGATATTTAATTTAAAACTTAAATTACAACTACATCATCATTGTATTTAATTTACTCGAAATGCTATTAATAATATTTTATTTTATCTGTGATGATGAAAAGATTAAAGCTGCAAGCTATTACAACATATGTTGTAGTTGATTGTTCGAACTGTTAATATCTTCTATTGTTAATGATATATTATATTAATATTCACCTATCTGCTATTGATATATCAATATACAATTGTTCCCAGCATGGGATAGAACAAATCCATGATGGAAATCATGATTATAAGTAATTGTATTATAATATTTATATTTTCTGTTGAACAAACTAAACAGATTAACTAAACAAGGTTTGGGTATCACATGCAGATAAAGTCAATCGAAGCGGTCTATTGTAGCCTATTGTATTAGTATGTCAAGATGACTTGCGATGACGGAAAGCCAACGTAAATTTTGTCTTAATCACGTTTGAAAGACTGCATGGCCCCTGTTGATACATACTTCATGTAAACAAAAATCTCGTACATTTAGAGAGCTTCAGTGTTCAGGATCATTCTAAAATACAATCGATTCTACGTCGAGACATTGACTCTAAGTTACACCCGGACCATCTTGTTTTGCACTTCTTTTATTTGCAGGTATGTGGCAAACGTCGCCGCATATATTGGCGGAAATTAATGGGCGATGGCCTGGCATGGCGTACGAGAGTTGTCTTAATCTAGTACACTAAAGAAACTCACTCGAGAATACGATTGGTTTAGGATTTGACCGACAGGTGACTAGGTTTAGAAAGTGTACCATGCAAATCGCCTTAACCACCATGAACGACATGCCGGCCAGTTGCTTGAAATACTTTTAGTCGCTAACACAAAGGTAAATCGCTAATGGAGGATTATACAGATAGACCTCGATCACCATGGTTTGAAGTCATCTAATAGCGGATTAAATTTAAGACCTTCGAGTATAACCGGTGATCTGTATACGGAAGTATTAGCACGAAACATTAGTTAAAAGATATATGCACTAGATCAAATACTGGTTTTGAGGATAATTTATAGTGTCAATTTTATGGTGAACCAGACATAAAAACACAAACGTATATCTCTAAAATAAGCCCAAAATGAATCCTTTAACCTACTGATTACTGTAGATATAACAATTCAGTTTTGCTTAATAGAGTAGTATTGCCGTATTATCACGTTTTTGTTATATGGACTTCAGTTTGAAATAAAAGAGTATATTTCTATTAAAAGTAATACCGACCTTTTTTCAACTCTTACGTAAGAAACACACCAGCAAAGTTTGCCAAACCACATGGACAATGGCCTAGTTTTGTGTACTGCTGCAACCATAACGACAAACGATTATGACGTAATAAATGTAACAATTAGACGTAACGTCCAATCGTCATAATCGTAATAGTAAAGATGTCACAATAGAAGCGTCATAAAAGTAACAAATGAATGACGTCAGAATTACGTCATAATTATCCCCAAGGAAACGATAACATCAGTTTGTTTCTTTGGGTAAAGCCGTACCGGAATAGTTGCTCGATCGTTTGTTGCCAACATGCGGATAAGGGTAGGGCGTCAGCCAGCATATCTGATTGGCTTGGGAAAGGGACATGTGACTTGTCGTTAACAGATTCCGCGCGTTTCTTGCCTTGAGTGGTGTTAAAAGTCATACTCAAGGACGACTTTGCATGGTGGAAAAAGTCGTGAATCTCATCCAACTATCCCCGCAGTTGTACCGCTTTACCTCGGGTTGAAAGCCGCGTGCATTTCTTTGAGCGGTATACAGCGAAGGGGTTCAGCATTTCAATTGATGGATAACCAATTGAGTTATAGTGCGAATGTGAAAGCCGAGACTAGGGTTTCCCTGACGGAGGGTTGGGAGGCAATTTCCTGTTGCCCTGGTGCTCTCGAGGCTAAGAGGCAACATTAGGCGGATCTGTTTGTGATGTCTTTGTATTGCGTTCTGTGTTTGTCCTGTCTTGTGTTTGTTGGATGCCAGCGTTGTCAAGGGTGGTTTCCTTCACCCATTCGGCTGGCACGCCGTCATGTGATTGATAAACCGCAACCAAACAAATAGGTGTTTCTCTGTGGTTTGATCGATTCTCTTTATTTACCATGAACATAAACAGTTTTCATTGTTTTGTGAAAGTAGTGTCTAGCCTATATTTGTGTAACAGCTATTCCACATGCATGCATGTATGTATATAAATGAAAGATCATAAATATAGGAATTGACATTGTTCTACCTGTAGAATTCATCTGTTACACGCCATTGTAATAAATAATGGCTTTCTAAAAATTACGTAAGTTTGACTTTATTAACATAAGGTATGCAGTTTTGCGAATTTGTCGTTGACTCTATTAGAACTGGCGGGTATGTCAATAATAAAGCAGTTTGGATCTTTTTATTCGGTCTGTACCGGTTTCTATAAACCCTGTAGTCATTGAGAGACATTGGCGCCCTGCCTCGGTAATAATATGACTTGTGTCTGTATAACTCGATATAGAGGCCAGGAGGCCACAACAGTTTAATGTTATGATATGATATATATAGGTCAACCGAAGCTCACATTTAATTGTATTTAATTGAATTAAACAGTATTCACAATGATAAAATTAATATGCGTATATTATTTGAACAAACACAATTGGAAACGAATGGAAGGAAAACCCATCAGTTATGGCTAATGACCCGTATTATTTATATATTGATATATATTTCTAAAACATAATCACGCTGACACAGGTAGTCGATTAATTAAAACCGATGAATCCTCCCATATTCTGTAGATAAACACCCAGAAACAAATTTCTAATATATGTTAATCTCGAGTTGTCATGGATAACCTATACAGACATCTCGAGACCAGGTAATAATCTAGTACATGATATTGAAAATGTGAAAAATACTTATAACAAACACGATAGTCATAAATAATTTTTGTGTCTTTTAGAAAGTGAAGATTAACAGTATTTTCGTTATTTTGGGATAACACTTTCTTAGTTT
>JAQQZZ010115632.1:0-15011 GCA_030265115.1 Mopalia vespertina | reverse complement strand
CCGGTCCTCAGGGTGTATGAAGTGTATGAAGGCGAGATGCAAGCTGGATACTTGCACGGCAGATGGGACCTCCTTTGTTGGGCGGTAGACTAGGGGTGTTTATTGTCTGGTGGACGGTTTGGATTGTGATTCGGGGAGTGTGGTATACCTTATAGCTTGTAAGAAGTGTCTGAAACAATATGTTGGTGGGGCCGGGGTTCCCCTTCGGCTTAGGGCCAACAGTCATTTGGGCTCCATTGGGTCGAACCTCATATCCCCAGTGGCTGAACATTTCGCTCTCCCTGGTCATTCGGTTAAAGATCATTTTGAAATCATGCCGGTTGGGGGAACACAAATTCTTCCCTCTGGGGAATAGGCCAAACAGAAACGCTTAGAAAGAGATGCTTGTTGGATTCAGGCTCTTCGGACTTTGTGTCCACTGGGTTTTAATTGGGAACCAGGTGAAGGGTCTAAGAGAGAAATGATTCCATTTGTTTTCCAGTGTGGCCGGCCGGGCGCCCGGTTTTCTGGTCTCCTTTTACAGGAATATCGAAATCTTGTACCTAAAATGTCTTCTCCTTTCTCACAGGGACCCATTATAGCATGCAGGAGAAACGGGGACTAGAAGGACCGGCTGGTTGGGGCTGGACTTCCCTCTGTGTCGGGCGGGTTGTAACACTCATTCTCTTTGCATGCATGTTCATTGGTTGATCTCTGTGTCTCTGGGGTGCTGATTTGTGGACTGATGAGTTCATGGCCCATGCCGAATATCTTGTTAGCTACATTTTTGACAATATTTTGTGCACCAAATTCATGGTCATTACCTTCTGGAGATGTCTATAGGTTACCCATAACACAACTCGAGATTAAGGTGTATTAAGAAACTTCTCTCTGGGGGTTATCTAGAACATAAGATGATTCATCGATTTTAATTAATCTACATCCCTGTGCCAGTGTGATTGCTTTTAGAAATATAATTATAAAATTGAAAACATAAACCCTCAAAAGGGTATTTCGCTGGTATCGAAAATCATTACAACGGGTATTTTGTTACCGTAAACGAGGACTTTGCCTGTGCTATAAAAAGCACACCAGGCTGCAATCTTGCTGAATAGTACCCTTTTATAACAGGGGTTGAATGGTCTGTAAATAGATATATTGAAGCAGCCTCTACGTCACTGACAACCAACTCAACGAATAATACTCCGGTATAGCAGCGGTTGAAAGGCCTTTAAATATATGCATTTAAGTAACCTATGCGTCACTGCAACAAACTCACTGCATACTGCTCTTGTATAGCAGCGGTTGTATGGTCTGTAAATAGATATATCTTAACAAACTATTTACTCCTGGGTCTAAGAGTACTAACAGTGGACAGCTGTGTATACCTGATTGAGGTAATGCTCCCATACAGTCCACTTGATGGTAGTTGGTAGGCCATGCTCTGTCCTTAGATGGATGCTCCTCTATTCGCCCTCCATCATCTGAACACATGCATATATAGACGCCTATAGAGAGACCATGCGGCATTACACTGCTTATTTGTATTCTGACTTAGCCTCATACGCTTGATTTCTATTGGCAGCATACATCCAAAATCGTGGGAACTCCAGCCTATCAGCGACTGTCTATCGCACAACAGTCACGTGTATTTGTTTTCATAGTTCTTTTCAAACATCTTCAGACTCCAACTTTTGATTAGAACCGTCGCCGTCTTGGCATTTGAGGTTAACTTTCCGAGAAAGCTAAGCACGTTATATTTAATGGTTGTGCTAGTGTCAAGTTACGTGCAATACACCACCGTCGTATAGGCCTAAAGGAAATACCATTGAGCATAAGGTGAAACACCAGCCAATCAACCCCCACGCTATTCTGTTTCCGTTGTCTACTTAACATCGCGACCATAGTGTAAAAAGAAGACAAACAAGTGACTTGCCGGAAGAAATTTACATACGGAAATTCGATTGCATTTTCTTTATTTTTCTAGAATGATCCAAAGTTTTTAATTTACAAAATACCAACGTCTATAGAAGATGGTTTAGGGCAGGAATTTAATTCGTTTAATTCAAACCAGAGCGAAATAGCTGTCCGATACTCTATTGTGTAGATCGCCCACGGTAAACAACGTAACCTGACGTGAGGCGCTATGGTATTAATACAAATTCAGTGTCTCTATAATGCACACCGCACGATGAGTCAGCAAAAGTGACCTGCATCACATGATCAAAATTTAAAGAGCAGTTTATGATTTGTCATCCTACCACAGCCAATCAATGCCGTGTAGTATGGGAGTTTGTCAGATCAACACATACTACAAGGCAATACCAGAAGCTAGTTAGATATAATTATTATCAGATTGAATTAGAGAAATTGGAAAATATATTTACTTAAATACTTGCATGGTACAAAGCACGACATGGAACTCAAAGACAAATACTAATCGTTTAACTTTGCAAAATAATAGCTTGTGCTAAGTGATGATAAATGAATACATTTAATATATACTATCGAAAAGTCCTTAAAGAGAAATTAATTGAAACGCCAAATAAAAAGCTTTTACAAACTTATCCATGTGTCAACAAGGTGTGCTCATTACGTTTATTAACGTTTCGTGTTTTGATGACAGAATTAATGTATAGTAATGACACTGCTTTTATATAATGCTTTCTAGGGAATAAAAACAAATAAGATAAAAGAACTGATTAACCCTGAGGGAGCTCCCTGTTGTCTTGGTGCTCTGAGTTGTGGAGAAATATCAAGCTGATCTGTTTTGCGGTGAGGGTGGTTTTCTTCACACATCGGACAGACATGCTGTCTTATGAGTGAAATTACCTTACGTATATGGAGCGAAACCTCGAACAATCCTGGTAGATTGACCGCATTCACACTGTTAATTGTCCAAATACCAGTGAAAAACCGAGAGGAAACCTCATAAAACCACTCCTGCTATTCTCTAACGTATGATTTTCTGATTTGTCTAATTTAGTCAAGTTAATCCCCATTATGCTGACTCTTTGTTATTTATATTAACTTCGTCAACGATTCGCTTTGTCCGTATTGTCCGCATTGCCAAATAACCAACGCGCTATGTGAAGTCTGTCATGTCGAGGAATTATAAATCGTTTATTTTAATTTTGAAAGTTTAGCTCCATATTACGATGTAAGGAATCCGAGGCCGATTCACAGAGCGATATTAGCTAACCTTGGACGTTTTAACTGCCATGGTGACACGATCTTTACAGTAGTTCGTTAGGCTATGCATGGTTCGCTAACACCAGATTAAATCTCTAATATAGTGGATTAAATATAGACCTTCGACATGGCGTGACGTCATCTTACAGCGGATTAAGTTTAATAGCACTTCCAACAACTAGCCCCTGGTCGTCATGGTGATTATTTTTTAAAGATGTCTATACATGTATTCTTGTTAACGACCGAATTTTCAACAAAAACAATAATTTCATTCTGAATCACTTCAATGTATAGATTTGATGCAGATTTGGGAATGTCATTGTCATGAGAAATGTGTTGACTTAAATCCACGTGCTTTGGAAAAAAATGATAACATGCACCTGACTGGACACAGAAGCGTTCATGATGCGTGAATACGTGGCCACCTCCATATGAAACAACAATCGTATCAGTTAATTACATCAGTTTTCATTCAGCATGGCAAGTTTAAAGAATCATACAGCTTGCTTCCTGGCATCATCTAAAATGTGAACTATAAAATATAAACGAAGGTGGGTTTTTTTGTAATGCTTATCCCACGTTAATGATAAATTAATTGATAAAAGTGCACTTAACAAATTATAATATCGCCATTTATTTTCGGGAAGGTTGGTTTGATTTATACTTGTACTTCCGATAATAGTTATTCTATTTCGAAATTATATATTAGTGATAAATGTATAATTTAATTATGCTGTAAGCTGTCAAAAATAGGCATAGTTGTTACTTTGAAATAAAACACTTAATGATTTGGTGTGAGGCGTTTCTGTTGCATAAGCAGTATTGCTATTTCAAATATTAAATTCTATCTAAAATATTCGTTTCGGCGAAACGTCTGGGCTATTTCAGAAGAAATTCTATTTCAAAAATAAATCTTTTCGTTTTATTTCGCCCGATTTGTTGTTTGGCATTTGGTGTGTAAAATACGTGCAAAATGGAGTCTCACAATGAAACAGACTTCAGACTGAGGTTAGGAGGAAGGATGTATTGATATGATTTATACGTCGATTTATTTGTTTGATAGGGGCATAACGTCAACAAGTACGGCGTTAAACCCCAATCAAACAAATAAACAATTAAAACTGCGTAGCATCATTTTGATTTGCTGTATTTCTTGTCTTGCAGACATCACAGATCGAAATTTGGAATGGTAACCTGCCCAGATCAAAAATGCGGAAAAAAGAAAAAAGACGAAAACAAGCCCTTTATAATTTATTAATTGGCATGATGCATGGAAGTGGTGCAGAAAGAATTGTTTCTAAATTGAAAATTGTCAGAGACGGAATATTTATTTAGTCTTTCCTTAAATTTATGACATCATCTCTAGTTCATCCAATTACAGTTTATCTACTAAAGTAGAACAAATGAGGATAGCCCTAACAAATATTTATTTGGTCCGTTTATATTTTCTTAAATTTACTACAGCAGTGCTAGTTACAGTTATTTCTAAAAAAACTTAAATTAAAATTTTAATAATTTACACCAATACTATTTATTTAATCACGTCGGTTTAGATTGATATCTTGCATTCCACCATTATGACGTTATTAAGATGTACGTATGGTTTGGGGTGTACGATTGCAGGTCAGATTGGTAACAAAAAATGTATTTATTTTTTTTCACTTCCATAGGATTTCTTTTTATTGATAGTTAATGCTAATTAGGTTAGGTTTCCAAGAGTTAATTGCTTTAAAAAATTGTTTTTTTTAAAGCTAGTTTTAGAAATATCGATATCGAATCCCATGTTAACGACGGTTATCCGTTGGCTAAAATAGTCTGTGAGCTCGCTCTGTGGATAGCCGATAGAATGATTAAGGCTTTTATATCGAGTACTGTGTTAGGGTGTTAGGGTCAGCGCTGTGGCTAATAACTGGGCTCTCATCAGTTGAGGTCTGTATTACGTAAAACATACAGTTTACTTTCCAAAGCAGTGATAGAGTTATAAAAAAAACTGTTTTAACTTTAACTCGGGATAAACGTTGACTGAGACGCAGATCTGTAGCGTTCGTCTAGGAAATGTCAACTGCAGATAGTTTGTGTGTACACAGCCTTTTTTATTTTTCAACTCATCAATTAAAAAAAAATTATTTATTACGTTTCATTCACCTTCATTTCGTAAATAATTACGAAGACCAGGGCAGTCTCAGAGCCCACAAAGGACATTCACAGAGCATACACGCACAGAACACACACAGGTCCCACACGGAACACACACAGAGCACACAAAGGACATGCACAGAACACACAAACAAAACACAAACAGGGCACAAACAAGCGATACAACAGTGTGAATTGTGTAAATGATAAACCGGGAAAGTTGAACCAGGATCTACACTCCTGTGTCGTCCAGGTATTAACACCGGTGTCTTCTCATGCCACACCAGGTCTTTTCCTTAAACACGTTGCCTCGACTATCGGAATGCCTGGCATATCCATGCCAAAAATACCGGAGTTGACGAATTCAAAACCACTTAGAAGAATTGTCGTTCGTTGCTCTTCAAAGCTCCAACATACCTACAATGAACCTCAATCGAGGATAGAATTTGATTTAAACCGTCGCTGTTTTACCTTTGTGACTTGCGTCTGGACCGCTTGGACCATTTTGAATGAAGTGATAATCGGTCAACTACCGAAAATTGTGCAGTCGTCGCCAGGCAAATTACATCTGTAAAATTACACCGGGAATATCCTATGCTGTCATTCAGCTGTAGATCAATGCAATTCCTCTTTTTAAAGAAACTTACATATTCAATTATTCAAGCAGCTGGATTTTTTTGTAACTGTGGCTTCAAGTAAAACTCCGCCTCGTGACTTCCTGGTAAGATAGTGATGGCGCGGGTTTATCTCAAATTTGCAGTCTGCGTTGAAAAGCTACATGGTACTTGATGGCTACAAAATAAGAGAATGGGTCAAAATATAAATATTTCAACGTTATAAACGAGGTCAATGTTGTTTGTTGTTATAGTCCTGGGTATTGTTCCACAAAGCAATCTTAGCCTAAGTTGATCTGAAGTACCCATGACGACACAATACCTCCAGTACTGGTCGCCATGGCAATTAAGATGAATTTAGGCAAAGATGGCTTTGTGTAACGGACCCCAGGACTGAGTTTCGGGCTATGGCGTTACGACAACAGAGTAACTTCCCTTCGCGAACTAGGGTTTACACTTTACAGCAAGGCAGGTCAATCCTTTTAATATGGCGGTGTCATCTTCCCGAGGCAAGACTGATAGCTCCTTATCAGACATTTCCACGCTTAATTAGGCCTACCGCCTGTCGGCTGTCAAACAGAGATCAAAGTGAAACAGAGAAAATGCATCTATATTATTATTCATGATATTAAATTTCCAGCCTGTCTTTGTGAATAAAAAAATCACTGCTCGTTCCTTAGGCAGGGGATACATGGCACATTGACTACACGCACCCTTGCAATGCCGATCACTCGAACTAGGAGTGTTATAGCATTGTTGTTCGAGTTTCACGAAGAAATTCACCTTGTCTCGAGAGCCGTGGGGATACGAGCAGTGTTGAAAATTAGCATTTTCATTTTCTATATCTTGAACAATTTTAAAACTATATTTTTATGTAAATCGACACCCCGCATGCTACACATATAGATACGCTGTCTTAACTTGCAATAATTTGTCATCGTACAGGCGAGAAATTGATCAATACGACACAAGTATATTATTATTGCTCCGAATGCAACATAAAAGCAGTTTGTTTGGGTTTCATTTGATCATTTAATTCTTTATTCTTCGATGCGAGAGGTTGGGGATGCTCCATGTTGCTCTGGTGCTCTCAGACTATAAGGTGCAACGCGAGCTACATCTTTTGTGGTGTCTCTGGCCCACGACCGTGGCTTAGTGGTAAGCGTGTCGCCCTACTACTCCCACGTCGATGTACCGCTGACGGGTTCGAGTCAGTCTGTCGACCATCAGGTATATCATTGAGTCACACAATGTGACTCCGTCAATCGGAGTGGTTTTTACGAGGTTTTATCCCAGGTTTTATACCGTATTGAAGGAAGGAACAGTGCGAAAAGGGCAATCTCTCATATAAATAAAACACCTTTGCGTACGACGTTTAACCCTAATAAAACAAACAAACAATTGTAGCCAATGACGTCCTATGGGATTTCCTTCCACAGTCGGGCCAACACGCCGTCATATGAGCGCAATAACCCTAAGTACTGTGTATATAACTACAGACTAACAAACAAACAAACGATGGTAATGCCTATATTTTATTGACCACTCATTTGTTAATAATACAACACAGATGGCCCCAACTGGCTTCCATACTACACCAATACGCATATATGTTTGCTATTTACAAAATCAAAGCAAGATAACAAAGGGATTTTTCTCCGCGTTTATCAGAAACTGAATGGGCCATTCAGTCCGTGTTCTGCTTGATATATTTTCATCAAAGAAAATCATTATCTATTGGGTCGGTTTCATATGTCGTTGCTTATGTTTGTTATCGATTATTATTTACTCTACACAAATCAAATGGCCCTTGTTATTTAGATACAAAAATTCTCGGAGCTGCTGTTTGAAAACAGTGAGGAAATACGATACTAATAAATGATTCTATACGCACTATATGCTTCAGAATAAATAATTACCAAATATAATTATGATTCCGAGTGTTCTTTGATGGAGAAAAATATTCTTCATTGTGTGTTCTTGTTTTAGGGTCCGAGCCAAAGACCTGAAACTGACTAGATCACATTTGAGCGGAGAAAACTTAACAAGATTTTCAGAGTTTACTATTTCCTTTGACTTTCTCCAAATCAGTTTACAGCCGCGCTTCATTCCCCTCCACCACACTGAAACGCACTGTTGCCTGAGTATGTAAAATGGTCTGCTTGTCAATTCTAAAAAGAAAAGCGACTTTTGCAAATGTTGAGTAGGCCTATAAATAAAATGCTGACAAGGCCTAACAAGAACAGCTACCAGCTAGAAACAAGCGGCTGTGCGTCTACAAAGACAGAATGGGACAATATGGAAAATAAAGCGATAGCTTGAAACATGAACATTTTCTTATAGTCTCAACCGCCTTATGAATGGAGAAAATTGTTCTCTTTGCCAGAATCAATCTAATGTATTTGTGTGCCGTTGTCGATAATCATAATCATCAAAGTATGACATGATCAGAGAAATAAAGCTGTATGTTTATTCCTTTATACGGTAATTAAAGGAACATACTACCCGTCTTCAACGATGGATTTCACAATAATTAACTTTGAGAATTCGCGGCAAAGGAAGAACAAGAGAATTAATGTGGAGAATCAATTCCATTGAAGTCTTCGAATATCTCTACACATCGCTCATCGTTCGTGTAATTTTGCAAGCCTTTGAACGGATATCGCCAGGCATTATCTGACTGAATTGGGAATTCAGTTAAAATGACTGACCCGACCTAATGTTTGTTTTCTTTGATTGGTGTTTAACGTCGTCCTCAAGGATATTTCGCTGATATGACGACGCATTGTCGCTTTCACACTGTTCCTTGCTAAATACCGTGGAAACTCTAGAGGAAGCCGCTCACAAACTACCCCGTGATTGCCGGGGACTCACTCATATACCTGGTGAGTGAGCCCGGATTAATAGGCGGACAGGTTAACCACTAATCCACGGCCGCGGGCTCCGAGTGTTACATATTTTGCGATTATACATAACTATAGAGTTATTGAAAAAGTAAAAGTTTCATCACTAGTCTTGTTCGGTGGACTCAAATATTTAAATGAGGGTGTAGCTACGAGGATTAAAATGACTTCCCTGAACTCGCATAAAAAAAAAAATCAAAATTCAGTTTATACGCTAGCAACATTTGTTTTACTTCATTTTAGACAACCTTGTCGTTAAAATAAAGTTCATTTTTATAACACCATAGTAAATTTTTCTGTTTGTTTGTTTGTTTGTTTGATTGGGGTTTAACGTCGTACTCAAAGGTATTTCACTTATATGAGGACGGATTGTCCACTACACACTGTTGCTTGCCTAATTACAGTGGAAAACCGGGTAGAAACCTCGTAAAAACCACCCCCGCGATTGAAAATTTTTCTGTAGATTAGAAAGAAGGGTGGTCAATTAATATGATGCACCGATTGGTGTTTGACGCCGTGATCAAGGGTATTACACTTATATGACGGCGGTGAATTCTAACAGTAAATAAACTCACTAACACAACCACAGAATGTGAAGAGTTTAGTAAGTTGGAAATGTAATGTTCTTCCATTGCTTAACCAGACAGTATGTATTGGGCGGTATATACTCCACTTGAGCAGTGGGCAGGAGTCCGTAGGAAAAACCAATTCCGTTTAAATTGGCAGAAACTATACATCTTTTGAATAACGTCATGCCTTTTAACGTGACGTTGTGAATAACGCCATCCTTTTTAACGTGACGCTGTGAATAACGCCATGCTTTTTTAATGTGACATTGTGAATAACGTCATGCTTTTTTAATGTGACGTTGTGAATAACGTCATGCTTTCTAACGTGACGTTATGAATAACGTCATGCCTTTTAACGTGACGCTGTGAATAACGCCATGCTTTTTTAATGTGACGTTGTGAATAACGTCAAGCTTTCTAACGTGACGTTGTGAATAACGCCATGCTTTTTAACGTGACGTTGTGAATAACGCCATGCTTTTTGATGTGATGTTGAGAACAACGCCATGCTGAGATTCCGTATTACAAACACATTAAACAGCTAAGTCATAAATTACTATTATATTTTACGACAAAGACCGACTTTGTATGAATTCACACTACTATATTGTCAACATATGAAAGGATAACCCGCTGTCTTTCATCACTCACTCAGTGTGAGCACTATTTATGGTATTCAAACTGCACTGTGTTCTTTTTCTGCGGGTGGTTGGTAGGAAGCTTCATGTTGCCCTGGTGCTCTCCGAGGTAAGGAGCAACACGAACCCCATCTGTTGTTGCGTCTTGTGGTTGCCCTGTCTTGTCTTGTTGCCAGTGGCGTCTGGGTGGGTTTTTTTTTCATCCACTGGGCTGGTACGAGCCAATCCGAATAAAATCATATCAAAAAGTTTCCCGTGTTTTTTGTTTGTCGCCATTTATGATAAAAGCGATAAACAGAATACGGGGAGATTTTTGGATCTGCCATCGGAGTGAAATAACCTTAAGTACGGTGTTAAACAAACAAAGCAACACCACAGAGCTTTAAACGTCGGCGATGATCACAGATATGGCCTCGATGGTATGGTGGGATCTCCTTTGTCGACCCGTGTGATCCATTGATGCAAACAAACGTTTTCAATTTACCGTGACATCACGCCTTGAATCTTATAAAAAAAAAATACGCCATAATAAAAAAAATAGTGCTGGATGCCCGCAAACAAACAAATAAACAATCAAACAAACGATCAAACAGACAAGACAGACGAGTGACAGACAGACGTACAGACAGAAACACAGACAGACAACAGCAGGCTGTAAGAAACGGAAGGATATATTGCCGTTCATAACTGTTCTGCCACACATATCTAGTACAGTCGTACTTAATGGTACAGCTCGCACTAATTATCCTTGGTAACTAATCTGTACAGAGCTAACGAGTACAACTGTAGGCCTACAAAGGAACAGAACAAATGCATGCTCTTAGCAAAATTCTGATTACATCGAAATATGCTTGATAGCTACAAACCAATCGTCCCAGGTGTCCTGACAATCATATTGGCTACCCTCGTCTTACCAGAAAGAAAACCAGATTAGTGGCGAGCCGAGAATGCACCCGTATTACCTCGGTTAAATTTACTGATCAGTATCAATAAAGTTAGGCACGTATTGGGACATCTTTATGATAGTGATGAGATGGGGTGTGATGAAGAGAAGATCTGAATTAAGCACTCGGCTAGCGACTATGGTCTGAACATTTCATTTGGATTTCTGGATAACTGTGCAGCTTGAGTTACCTGGAAATTGAATCACCCTATAATGTAGGAATAGCGGAGAAGAATGGTGTCTGCTTACTGGGACATCCGTTGTACCAACTTTACAGAATTACACAAAGTTTCAACGATCTGAGGCGCATCCTACAAAGCTACCTTCGGCCCGCGGCCGTGGCTTAGTGGTAGCGTGTGCGCTACCGAATCCTTCTCCAATTTACCGTTTACGGGATCGAGTCAGTCTGTCTACCATCAGATATATGACTGAGTCACACGATGTGGCTCCGGCAATCACGAGGGTGTTTTTTTTATGAGGTTTTCTCTCGGTTTTCCACTGTAATTATAGGCAAGAAACAGTGTGAAGCGGACAATCCATCGTCATATAAGTGAAATACCCTTGAGTACGACGTTAAACCCCAATCAAACAAACAAACAAACATATAACCTTATTATGTTAGATCTAGGGTCCTGTTGAGTACAATCTTGAGCATGGTCCAGACCTTGCTTTGGATTTGAGCTCAGCTGAGCACAGAATGCATTCTCAATGTTTTTATAACCTTGATTTTCAAACATGGACTTTGGAGTAAACTTAGCTGAGCACGAAATATCATCTTGAGCATACTCAAGGACTTTTATAATCTCAGCCACTTGTGTTTAACTTATATTCAAGAACTGTAACGGGAAATGAAAGAGTTTAATGTTATTATTTGTTTAGAAGTTGTCAACACTTTTATTCGCAGATGACCATTCTCGGGTGGTATTGGACCCATACCCTGAAGATGTCAGTTCGGACTATGTAAATGCTAACTATATGGATGTGAGTATGGAAATATGTACACCAGACTTTTTCTTGGGAAATAAACATAGGAAAATACCCATGTCATCTCTGCAGATTATGTACAGTGTTTATATTTAATGCCTTTTGTTGCCAGTACTTGAACAATACAAGTTTTGTAATAAATGACCTTTAGACTTACTGCTCCTTTGTTGAACATGCTGTCATGTGAGTGAAATAACCTTAAGTACGATTTAAACACAAAATCAAACAAACCTTTGTTGAACAGCTTATTCTGTGCCCATGTTTTCTAATTGTCATGTTTTCTCGGCAGGTGCATTGTACTCTGAATATAGTCATAGTGTCTTTACCTTGCTCTAAAGACAGGGGCAATATAGTCATGGTGTCTACCTACATGTAGCTCTAAAGACAGGGGCAGTATAGTCATGGTGTCAAGCTAGCTCTGAAGACAAGGGGCAGTATAGTCATGGTGTCAAGCTAGCTCTGAAGACAAGGGGCAGTATAGTCATGGTGTCTTTACCTAGCTCTGAAGACAGGGCCAGTATAGTCTGAATATAGTCATGGTGTCTTTACCTAGCTCTGAAGACAGGGCCAGTATAGTCTGAATATAGTCATGGTGTCTTTACCTAACTCTGAAGACAGGGGCTGTATACTCTGAGTAAAGTCATGGTGTCTTCACCTAGCTCTGGAGAGAGGGCCAGTATAGTCATGGTGTCAACCTAGCTCTGAAGACAGGGCCAGTATAGCCTGAATATAGTCATGGTGTCTTCACCTAGCTCTGAATACAGGGCCAGTATAGTCTGAATATAGTCATGGTGTCTTTACCTAGCTCTGAAGACAGGGGCAGTATAGTCATGGTGTCAACCTAGCTCTGAAGACAGGGGCTGTATACTCTGAGTAAATGATGATGATATATAGAAATAATGGCGTGTGCCAGTCCCACAAGGGAACTGATTTACACCACATCAATATTTGAACTTTATTTACATCAACATTTAAAATTTGTATTTACTTCGACATTTAAATTTTATTTATATACTGTACTCCTGACTAAGTATACTGGTTTATACACTCACCACCTCCCTCCCCCGATTAGAATCTCTTTGTAGCCACTATATAATCAGCCACTGCCTGTGCTATCTTAGCCCGATTATCTGTCGTACCAAGAAGGCCTTGAACTGTGAAATTTCTGACACCGTGTACTCGACTTTGCTGCTGTAAAATAAGTCTCTGATTAGCATATTTTCGACAATATAATAAGAAATGATGTACGTCTTCTTCCACTAGACAATTTTCACACAGACCTGAAGCATGTAGATTTATTCGATTAAATTATTTTCTCGACTTAAACATTGTTAGAGTTATGCAGATTTGACAATTTGTTCCATCAGAATATTTATACGAAACGCTATATGAATTAGGAGCGTACAAACTGTAAAACATAATTCCGAATTATTTCAATGTGGAATTTTCCTTAACTTGTGTGGACTTTTTCGAAACTTGTCAATGATAATCCATAAATATATATCTTTGCAATAATCCTTAACGCCGAGACAAAATCGATCTCCTATTCCTTGAAATTGATGGAATATTCGCTGATGCTGTATTCATGAAATAGTCCTTACCTATTTCCTTAAGATATTAAAGGAAATTTTATTATCTGATTGTGGCCATAAATGCGACACTGAAAAAGGTTTTATTATTTTTGATAGAGTGAATACAGCTCATGACATAAAAGTAAAATACTATTAAAGATAGCTTTCAACGCTGATCCACCAATGGCAAATTGGCAAGGGAGGTAATTTAGTCTTTGACAGGCGATCCTCTCTCGTCACAACTTTTGTGATAGTGGCGATTTTAAATGACGTCACACACACGTATCCATGGTGACGTTGCTGAATAGGTCACGATTCTCGACCTTACTGACGTCAAACGACCGCCTGCAACCACCTCTACCGACCTTTCGAGAGTTCCTTTGATTTGATAATTTTTTTTTCCATCATTGTCATGACACATCTCCTTCTACTTCATGTTGAGCTTGCCAGGAAATGTGGGTGTATATTCATGGAAACTAGCGCAAAGACAGGCACAAACGTCGAAGAAGTTTTCCTGTTTTTGACACGAATAATATTTGACAACGTGGTAAGAACTCATTAAGTTTGTCTGCAGTCCAATAATTCTGAGCCGAAATAATAAAATGCTTTAATATACACATCGCAGTCCGACAGTATCTATAACATTAAATTTACAATAACAATATATTATATGAACACTTCAGTGATCAATATCACCAACATTTAATTTGATAAATTGACTTTTGTGTTTTTTAGAAAGCGAATATTAACAGTATTTGCATTATTTTTGGATTACGTTTTCTAAGTTTGAACAGATTCTAGTTCAGAAATTGTACAGATTGAAATCTGTTCGGGAATCGAACCCACAACCCTGAAGCTAAGGCATCGAATTTTTAATCCAAAAATAACGAAAATACTAATAAATTTGCTGTAAAATTAGATGCCATTATTTGTTTATTTGTACAGAACCATGTTTTGAATACAAACTTGAGCAAAGCGTACACTAGCTCTATGTTCTTATCCCCTTCAGTTAAAGTCACTTGCTGAACTTTTACTCTATTTCATCTTTTGCAGAGGTCTGGACATTCTGAACAATTGAAAATGAGTGTCAGATTGCCGGATCCCAATTTACAAATTGGCTGTTCCTGCACAGTATTTTGATTTCCATTCCCGTTATTCCAAATGGTTTATTCCACTTTCGCCTACATTCCACTTTGGCCTATGTGGACTAACGACTACGGTGAGAACAGCTCATGGGATTAGCATCGCGCGAGCAGGGGTCTTTGTCTCGTGTTAATCCGCTTATATCGTGGGGCGCTGGCCATCACTCATACTATGATCACATTTCACGTGTCAACGATAGCAACTGAAAACAGCTCACATTCAAGACTATATAACAGTACTGTTTTTGTCACTAGTCATTTCTTGATGACGTCATATAACACCACTGCGTCTATATTATTGGAGTCGTCCTGGTATGATGGATTATTCTCCCGTAACAAC
>JAQQZZ010115631.1:0-29678 GCA_030265115.1 Mopalia vespertina | reverse complement strand
CCCCCCAAAGAACAAGATGTAAGCCGGGATAGCAGAAACGAAATGAATACTCAGAATTGAAATTTGTACATACAACTGACAATTTTAATTATCAAGATAAAAATAGAGTGTAAACAATAACGTGCACTTGAAAGACAATTGTAGAGAAAAAAGACAACAGCTGTTAACAAGTCCTAAGACAGAGAACACCCTTTACATAGTGGATCTGTCAAGGTAGACTGTATGTGTATTGAACATATGATGTCCTTGTTTCTAGCATTACACTATAATCGATGTTGACACGTCTGGGATATGAGAATGTGCACGTAGCAAGTTAAACCGAATATTTAACATCGCTGCTTGAAACGAATCGGCTTAAACGAATATCATATTTCATAAGTTGTTTTTTAAATAAATGGACGGAACGACGGACGTACGAACGAATGAATGGACAAACCAACGAACAAGTAAATACATAATAAAATAAATACAAAGCAATTTAACCTATACATTTCATTAAATAAGCAAACGAAGGAACGAAAGTATACAAAAATTAACAGATGAATAAATTAATATATATCTAAGTTGGGCCTGTAACCCAAAGGTCCCCGGTTCGAATCCCGGTGGAGGCAAGCAAATTTTTCTCTCTTCAATTATTCAAAATATGTATATAAGTTCCCAGGTTCTAATGCCGGTGAAGGCAAGCAAATTGTTGTCTCTTCATTTATTAAAAATATATATATATATCAATAAATAACGAAGAAACAAACAAATAAATAAAAAGGTTTCCATTTGACAAATACAAATTTATAACTATATACATTTATAAAACTGTTGTTTTGAATTGTCGGTGATAATAGCTCCTTTGAGAGCTAATGTTTTATTTGTTTTAAAACCCGACTTTAAATAAAGTATATCTTATAAAAGGCACAAAAGCAAATAAAATTATATGTATCCGAAAAAAAAGTTTGTTAAAAAGATTGGGATTTAGTGAAGAATCCATAATATTAATTGTTTCAATTTTAAATATTCGATATAAGTTTGTGCTACAAATCAATTACTAGATGTAAGTAGAAAAGGCCAAGCGAACAACATTTGAACTTTGAACTCTATGCTAGACCATAACTAAAGTCATTAATCAGGTAAGCCACCATGAGATGTGCGTGGCTCAGAGAGAACGGGTTTGGTACGGAAAACATTGACGTATTAAAGACAGTAATGTTTCATATTAGACAGTTTAATATTTGTATTAGAAAACTGTCTGCCAGATTGATCTCAATACAATAGTACATAGGGGAAACCAGGCTCAGATTGATTCCCTCACGTTTTACACCTACATTCTGTGCGACTTTATGTGTTACATTATTCAGACCTTATCTAGCGATTAAACCATTTTTTGATTAATAAAGGTCTTTAGCTTTTACTTTGTTTGGTGAATACCACGCCGTTACATACGATAACGGTCAGGCAAAATATTGCTCACAATGAAAGTTCATGTCAGCGGAATTTTGTCCAAATAAGTTAAAAAACAAACTGCTAGAAATTGTTAACGTATAAAACTACAAATCCATTTAATTATTTTTCCCTGACCCTTTTCTTAAGTATTAGTCCTTAAAGATTCGTTTTCATTTGATTAACAAACTCGGTAAAGAAAACAGGTCGAACTAGCACATTTGTAGATTTCTGATCAATTTCTGACCATTTTTAATGGATCCTTACATACAAAATGTCTTCTAACCCATGTATTTATCCTTTGCCGAATGAATAGAGGAAGAGATAGGGTGTCAGTATAAAGCTAATTAAAGAGTAGCAAGAGAAATGGTATGTGGTCAGATGTCGGTCAACTGTCCACGCCCAAATCACGCATCTCTGATTTTGCCTAACTGTGGTCTGTAGGCAGATTGACCAGTTATTTGACCCATGCGAGGAACCAGGGCGGTCAACAGTTCGGAAGTCCGCGCATTTAATCACGTGAACATTGCCGGTTTGGCGTTACGAACCATATTTATCAAACACCAGAGAGCTATAAAACTCATTTCGACTCGCTCTAACGGAGGTAAAAATAAAGATTATTTACTCATTACTATATTGAGCAAATACCCAATATCGCTAGTTCTCATTTCTTGCTCGGTGACTTCCTTCGCGCAATTGATTCAGAATACACGCTGTTCAAGTAACGACATTTCACAATTATCTTTAAAGACAAAACTTACGTAAGTAAAAACAAACAAGGACAGCAACATCTGTAACCAGCATTCTAAGAAACTTTACCGGAAGGAAAGCGTTTTGGAGAAAAACTGGATTGCAACATAATTAAACATTAACCAGAAAATATCAAGGGCCACATTGATGCGTTCCGCAATTAAACTTTAAATACAGACTTTGATAAAACTACCATATATATGCATTGATTCCGCAGCCATCTAATAACCGTTGTTGTCAATTCAGACGAACTCTTCAGTATGTGGATATGTTACAGTGAATTGGGAAAATTGTGTTTTATTTTAGTACAATATATTCTGCCTCCATTTTAAGAAGGCATAGAATGAAGTAGCTTTCTTATTCCCCGTAAGTTTCCATTAATTTAGTTTTAGACAACCAAACTTTAAATTAAAACCAACTTACTTGATTTTATACAATTAATGTCTTTAGACGAGCATCCTTTATTTTGGCCTGGGCCTACAAGCGATATATTGTCTACATATTTTATAATAAGCATGTCCATTATTAATTAATATGTCCATTAAAACATGTTGTGCCTATTAATATTAATTGGCTGGATGTTCTTTTGGAAATAGCAAATTTTGAATTTGGCAAAGAACATTTGTTACAAACTAGCAGGAAATAATAGTTTTGTTTATGGTTAACTTTTATTAATATATTTAATCAACCAACGGTAGTTGTCTATATATATTTTAGTTGTTGGGACGACTAAGGCAAGCGTTAAACTGAACGCATAAGTTTCTCTGTGAATATCTACGTGGTATTTAATTTAAGTCACACTATGTATGGATTCACTACGCAGAATTATGTTGATAAGATATCTGAAAAGTAATTATATACACTTCAAAGAGAAAACATACTGTGTTTGATTACCATTTTCTTCACCTTTGCAGAAGCTTCAACTGTTTTAAAATTAAATAGAAATTATTTTTCAAAGTAGCCCGCTCGATTATAAACGTGTCGTATCGTAAAAATAGCTTGTGTTCCTGGTGGTTACAGTTTTCAAATTTCTCATGTAAAAGTTTATTCAAAATACTTTGAACTTTCCCGGAGGCCAAGCGATCAACATTGCCTACTGTATTCTGAGGATGGTCCGTATTTCCGGCTGTGAAAATGGCTTTAAGTATAAGAATCAGTGTGCAGAGATAATGAAAAATCTGCTGAAGTATTTAATGGCTGTCAGGCCGTAGATTATCTCGACCTACAGCAAATATGGTGAACACTAGTTCGGCAAAAACTATAAACAACTTCTCTGTTCTTTACCCACATTTTTAATTATCAAAAACAGTGATTTATATCAGCATATGTATGAGGGCATATCATCGACATGGTGAACTGTAGACATATTAAAGATAAAGACAAAAAAGAACGTTGATGCTTTCTAAAGCCGTTATTGATACTAAGTACTTATTGGAATAGATCTGAATTTGTTAAATTTTGTAAAGTTTTATATTAAGCTACCTTTTTATTTATTATAAGCCCTTTCGATACTTTTGTAAAGTACCAATAACGGTATTTAAAACATATAGCAAACTTTTAGAACTGCATTAAATTCAGTAGGCCTACAAACATAGTCACTGTCTCAAACAATATATCAATTTGAGCATATAGGCATACAATTAAATTAGACGGTATTTTCTGTTATTTACTAAGGAGGAAAACTATTATAAATTTATCTTCTGAAACTGTGCAGTATTAATCTGCTTGACGAAAACAAATTATAATATGTATGCCTATTTTTGTTGGCTAAAATAACTTTATTTTGACGACAAAAAAGCTTATAAGAAACCGATCAGAACATCTTTTATTACAAAACCCTGCCGATCACAATAATTGCTGATTTTGTTCGCTATTTAACAAAAGGTGGTCAGGTAAAACCTCCAGTTAAACGCAAGTATTAAAGTGGGACAAATATTAAAATTCAATGCAATATAAACTGAAGAATTTTAAAATAGATGTCATACTTATTTTTTTTTTGTAAACTGACAGAAAGTAGTACATTTTATATAAAGGTTTTACGCTAAAGGATAATTTATCAATTACATAAATATTTGGAGAGGTTCGGTAGTTGATCAAAGTTCAACGTCTATATTTTTCACGAGCTTGTCAAAATTATTGAACAGCACTATGAATTTGTATAAATTTTTTGACGCTTCATTTTTTTTTTCATTTTAGAATTCGCAATTTTATGAGGTTTAGATTAAATGGTGTCTTTGGGATATCTTTATTATAACTTGTATCATTTAATTCCCATCTGTACGGTTATATGCCCTGATTTTCGCATTTCATGTCCGTAATTCGAATATTTTTAGTTTAGTCTTCTCAGTTTCAAACAGCAAAATTATTTATGCATAACATAAATTTGTCCAAAGCGCCATACCTAAGCGCTATAAATGCTATGCAATACAGAAATCTGAGAAATTGTATTTAATTTAAATCAGCATCGAGCAGATAGTTTGGTTTGAGCCACGTCGATATAAACAATTTTGCGTTAAATACGTTTTTCAAGAATAATCAAAATTATAAACAAACATTTTTCCGATACCTGTCAATGGCTGACAACTCTACTATATGGTGCTTTTCGCGAATGTATACACCACCAGTGTAGAATAATAAAGATTTAGTGTATTAAAGCAACAAAAGACAAAATGTGTAAATCAACTAAATATCTACTCATAGCAGTATTTCTTACTTCTCCTACTTTTTAAAATCTTACTTGTTTTTATTGATGTTACACACGCATTTTGTGAATGACTTTAATCGCTCTATTGACATGTAATAAATTTCTACGTGTCTTTTTGTAGGAGTTACAGGTGTTTACAGGTACTATATATACCAAATGTAAAGAAGTAATGCTATATCTATATAGCATTCCTTTAGAGAACAAAAACACGGGTAAAATTGAAGTCAGAGAGATGCGTGTTGCCATTAAATCACTAGTGTGTGTTGAGCTGTCAGTGAAGTCATAAAACTCCTCGTCAAGTCCATACTACAGGGCAATAAAAGCAGCTCATCTCTCGCTTAAGTAAGTTATAACAGTCAGAATGGGTGATTTAATTAAGAATATCCTCATGACATAATAAACTTGGCTTCAGACCTCTCTCTAAATCAGACCTGTTTAAGTCTATAAAGAGCAGTAAAACCTACCGTTTTATGAGCGTGTCCTAATACGCCAGGAGGTATTGGGCAGGCCGTAAAGTATGTCCGATCCACTGACACAGTGAAGTGCTTGTGAGAATGAGGCGCCCTAGCGACAAACAGTAATCAAATGTTGATTAGCTCTGTTGGGGATGATTCTCCCTTCGTCTGGCTTCACAAACTCAGCTGATCTGAGACGAATTCCACCGACTTGTTGAGATGGCGGCCAAAGCCTCTTAGAGATGATTAACCTTGTTCTCTTACGGTTTTCAGGGATTTATCTTCTCTGAGTAGTGTATGTTAGAGCGCCTTGTTTTCTGGGCTAGGCGAGAAATGTTAAGCCCAACTTGGCTCTGTAGGCGGTTGTCCAGTAGAGAGAGCGGCTGTCATTTAGATCCGCCCTCCAACCTTTTCCCGATCACTCAGTTACCTTGGGTCGGATTACTGCTTCTTACCAGGCCCGATTCAGTTTGAAAAGCGCGCCTAAAGACCACTGTAGTTATTGTAGATACATACAAATGAGAGGAGGCAAGACCAGTATATAATGAACCAGAGAGCTTTCGTCGAAGTTACGAGAAATTCAGGATAAATATGTGTGCACTTTCGGGAAACTCTCCCTCGAAATCTTTCTTCGGTATATATGTGTCTCAAAATCCTTTTAAAATGGAGCCAATCGGAGAGAATTTCAAGTAAAATACAGCATCGAGGAGACCCGTCAAAACCAACTATTTCCATCAGGGGAATAAATAGCTTTTTCTGAAAAAAGCCATTTAAAATCCGCAAACGTTTTATCAATCGCAACACTTGGTCGTAATAAAAGTAATTAAATGCGTTTTGTTTGGAGTAGATTTGTAGCTGTTGTGAAATAACTCGCTTCAGCCTGCCAGAAAGATGAATAGTTTGATCACTTTAAGGGAGATTCGGTTCGGACTAAAACATTTTACAGTGATCAGTCCTCTTTAAATAATTACTCAGTTTTCCGAGAGTATTGAGTCGTAGAGGTTGGGCAGGGGAGACGTTTAACGTGCATTCCTTTTAAGTATATTGCTCGCTTTGTGTCTTTCGATTCTCGAATCCAATAAAGGGTTAACCTACATGATCAGTGTGTACGAGATGAGTTTTTGATCCGTTTGTGGTACCCCCTGAGATATATACATACCACACATACATTAATACACTGAGAAGAGTGTGTTGTGTGAAGGGACATCGTGAAACTAACAGATTATCTGTATGATAATATGAAGACACGACGCTCGGGGTTCAAGATGCCAACACCGACCCCAACCTCCACGTCAAATAGACTATCTTCTTGTCCGTGATTTTAATGACACTGCTGATAAATAAATGGTGTTTTGGCGACATGACACCCTTCCTTGTGTCACTTAACAGCTTTAGGCCTTTTAAAACGACAGGAGCGGGAAATGGCGCTAAAGTGCGAAAAACAACGTGCTATTATACAACCTAATCTCTTATTAACAGTCGGCTTTGTATTAGACTCTGTGCCCAAAAACGTTAAAGGAAAATGACAAGCACATATCTCTATTAATGGCAGTTTCGGAAGAAAACAAAAAACGAGGTCATTTGTCAGCTCGACTGATATTGATGTCGTCAATCACTTTATAAATAGGAAGCGTATGAACGGTGTTTCACCACGTATACATCACGACAACACCGTGTTTTACACAATTACACGGAGTCTACTTCACAATAAGAGGCATATCGTCTACAAAATGACCAAAAGGCAAAAAAGTAAAAAAAATAATAAAATCAAAGTTTTGTATAATTTATTCCGAGTAAAATCATGGGCTGAGGATTAACGGGGCTGATTTCCGGTATAATTGGGGATAATATTTACAACATTCAAACCACATGCTTTACAGACAACTAATGTCATATCAGAAACACAGCCTCTGTTGGCTACTACTTTCAACTGGTGTTTTTGAATACATGTAGAACCGTTAAACTATTACGTTTTTGTATGGGTCAGTCCAACGTACAGTGCCTTTGCCATTCAGAGGAACGCATTTATTTCACGGTTTATCAAGTTGTCTAAAAGTCTTCATTTTTTTCATGGTTAATTGTAAAACTATATACTTTGTTATCAATTTACGATCCTCAAAAAACGAACCGTTATCCGAAATATGTATTCTCACCCGAAATGGCCACTGTTGTGAACATACCATTGCCGACGCGTCACGTGACCTTGTATTTATTTGCCTCTTTTCAAGTGTTAAAGTTTCATTTTACAAATTGCAGTGTGGCATATTTAAAGAATGAATATGGTTACATTTACAAATCTCACTTTTACACAAAGAATAAATAAACACGATAGCAAAATTCACGTAAATGAAATTAAACTTAATCAGTTTTGAACAAGTTTATTAAAATCAACTGACAAGGCCAAAACATTAAAGTAAAATAATGAAAGTTGTTGTCTAATTCGGGTTGATCCACTGTAGGCGCGGCATAACATATCGGTGCGGTGTCTATTTATTGTTTACTTTATCAAATAATTATAACTTTATGGAAGTATCATAATTATCTTCAAACTGAAAGTATCGAGTGAAAAAAAAGAAGAAAACGACAAATGCTCCCACTGCCTCGATACCGATATTCATAAACTGCTATTATATCTGTCCACTCTGAATCCATTCATTGTTTTTAGCCAGTAGAGGTTTGGTTTTTTAAGTGCATATGGAATGATTTAAAATGTGTTGTTCGCTTTTGCAGGATAGAAATCCTTCGTGTATAGATAAACTGTTGTTAAAAAGTTTTCCCCAAAACATAGGCTGTCGAGAGAATCGTAACGTGATTACACCAAGCTGTTTACAATTAAACAGAGGGGAAAACCCAAAATAGTAATCACATCAATCCTTAAGCTTCTAGTGGCAGATGGACACCAAACAAAATTGCATATTTCCTACCCAGTGAATTCATACTATTTTCTGTCGTAGTCTTTTGCCCATGATGCCAGCTTTATAACTATAAGTAAGATACATATATAGCGTTAGTCTCAACATAGATATCCACCTAAAAGAGAACGGGTTGATTCTCTGTTATAGATTGAATGTGAACTGTGACACACACGATTCTCAGTGTCACGATGAGAAAGGGGAGACAGAACTGTGACTGGTGACACACACGAGTCCCTGTGTGACGATGCGAAATGGGAGACAGAACTGTGTGTGGTAACACACACGAGTCGCAGTGTCACGATGAGAGAGGAGAGACAGAACTGTGAGGGTTAATACACACGAGTCTCAGTGTCACGATGAGAGAGGAGAGACAGAACTGTGACTGGTAACACACACGCTGGGAAAGGGGATACAGAACTGTGAATTGTGACACACACGAGTCTCAGTGCCACGATGAGAAAGGGGAGACAGAACTGTTACTGGTGAAACACACGACCTTCAGTGTCACGATGTGAAAACAGAGACAGAACTGTGACTGGAGACACACACAAGTATCAGTGTCACGATGAGATTGGGGACACAGAACTGTGACTGGAGACACACACAAGTATCAATGTCACGATGAGAAAGGGGACACATAACTGTGACTGGAGACACACACAAGTATCAGTGTCACGATGAAAAGGGGACACAGAACTGTGACTGGAGACCCACACAAGTATCAGTGTCACGATGAAAAGGGGACACAGAACTGTGACTGAGGACAATAACACGAGTCTCACTGGTTCGTGATAATGTTTTTGTCCCCGCTTTTACTATTTGGCTTAGAAATGCTATTGTCCGTCCGCCCGTCCATCATTTCGTCCAAAATATTGTCACCATGAAAACTTGATAAAACAATTCACTGCATAAATTCTATCTTGGAAATCAGCTTCCCACTGGTAAGATGACGGACAGGATTGCAGTTCTTCACGCAATTCGACGAAGCAATATGACCGGATACATGTGGAGAACAAATTCACGGACTAACCTCAAACTTTGAGTATAACTTCCTGCAAGTGGATTCCATTTTTAATACACTGTATATAATTTTACAGTATTCACAGCAGTATTCTTTGCGAACGCGAGAACTTCACACGAAAACATGGATTCAATTCAAACTTGGAAAGTAGCTCTCTCTTGTTAGACAACCGGTGTTACCGCATTTTCCCACATTTTACTAAGGAATGTGGCAGCCACCTGAATGTATCATGGACACAATACTGTCAAACAAATACACAGATTATTTTTTTAAACATAGTTTCTTTTCGTTTAGATCACGGGTGGGATTGTAAAATTGGGAATTTCATTATTTGAAAGTCAGTTGACCGATTGTTTTCAGAATTGAAATTTAGCTGCATTTAACTGCCTACCGCGGCCCGGATGGATTTCCAGCAAATGACACAAACCAGTATGATAAGCGCCATGGGACATACTCAAACAGTAAAGAATCTGTTCTCAAAACTAAGTAGGAAAGGGTGATTTTGATCAGGATTGAGAACATTTTTTTTCCAAATTCAGCATAGCAAGGGACCGGCTATATCCTCAGCTAGTTTTTAGTTATTTTATCATAGCTAGCGTACTAGAGTACTGCAAGTTTAACTAGGAACGTTTTTATTTGTCTAAGGCCAGTAATGGGACGAGGATTCAGATATCCGTGCTGTTACTGTAGAAATACGAAGATTTCCCGACGATCACATTGCATGGGACCGGTGACTGTGAACATCCAAGCTGATGTGTAGTGCTCTTGAATACACCTCAGTATAGTGTCTTTTCTGATAGAACAGCGGTTGGGTTTATTATTTTTTTTCTTATACCGTTTACAGATGCCGTTCAATTCAACGATGCAACAATTACAGTGCGCTATATAGTTATACCGGTTCAAGCTCTGTTTTGTCTCTGTGTGGTTGGGGGGTTACGCAATAGTTTTTTGTTTTTTTTACAACTTTATTTTGTGATAATTTGACATTAGTGCGGAAACCTTATTATCTATTATGTCTAAGCATACAAATGTATATAATAGAAACACATGCTAGATGGCATAGTACGACAGTAAAACCCAGACAAACATTATTTTGGAATATTTTTCTTAACTTAAACAATCCTGAATTTCTGTTAAAAAACTTTGGTTTTAACCAGAAGGCCGGTTAGGTGAGTATTCTGGCTTGCCGGTATTTACGTCCAGCGATTTAGTGCCTGGTTCTGATGGTTGTGAGTTTCCCGCACTCAGGTATGTTGAAACTAAATAGAAATAAATAGAAATCAGTAAACTACGAACAGGCGAGATGAACATAACAATTAGCTTGAGCTGATCAACAGGGAAACAAAATAAAGACTGACTGGTAAGTATGAAACATAGTAATAGGATAATTCCAATACGTCACCCTAATACCTTGATTAACAGCTGAGTGTTATCGTTGATTAAACTCAAACGTAGAGTCAAACTGAATTACTTACCATTCTGCGAGTGAGTTATGGATAGATTGGTGCTCTACGTCATGCTTATGGTTATTTCACCTATATATGTCATTCCAGTACTTGTGTAGTAGCTGACACAAGGACGATTATAAAATATAAAACGTTTTGCACCGTGGACAATTAATCTTTCTCCAAAGAATATTTCTTAGAAGCTCTTGTTTCACTTTACTGGCAAATCTCTTCTTGGTATACATTTAAATAATTAAGTGGTATGCCATTCAATGCAGCATTAATTGTGTGTCTCCATTATATCACTTGTATGCAATAAATATTTACTTAAATCCTAAAACTATTCTGTATGAAGAAGTGTCTTATTGTTTAAGAGCATCAAACAATTGTACAATTGGCATAATTATGGCATTATAAGCCCACCTTACAATGTATGAGTAATGCATCTCTGACTAGATAATATAAGATCTTTCACATATTGGTAACACCATGTTTGAAAAGTCTTCTCCACCGTCTGTCTGTTCAACACTATTTATGCTGTATTTTTTGTTTACTTTCTACCACTTCCTGTTGCAAACCCCACAAGATAAATAGACAAAATTGTAAACGTTTCCTTCGCCACTTCGTTTACGAAGATATCTCTAGGATTGACTACAGTTATTATTGTTCGCGGAACTAGACCTAACTATGTTGTTCTTTATAGAATAATATTGCCTTGGTTCTCTCAGAGCTAAGTGGCAAGATGAGACCGATCTGTTTGTGATGTCTTTGTGTTGCGTCATTTGACTGTCCTGCCTTTGACTGAAATATGAGTGAAATATCCTTAAGTACCACGTTAAAATCCAGTCAATTAAACAATACCAGTACACGACATGGATACAAAAATTGAAACAGTAATTGATACGGACCAAAAAGCAACATCTTGGGGAGAAAAGTAAATATTTGTCCGGTCAATCCTTTTGGTATAAGGTTCTTGGGCATATCGGCTTACTGGAAGACCATGTGTTGCACTGTATTTGTGAGTACACGTTGTCTTTGAGATTTGTTTTAAGTGACTGATTAATCCTCGACGATCTTTCATCTTATCATCGCAGGTTCGTGACACATAGAATAAATTGGTTTCCGCAAGGACATGCTGAGAGAATACATTCATTTTACTGACAGTGTTAGTAAGATCTGTGTCCCCAAATAGGAATCAATACAGGAGACAGTCCTCGCCAATTAACCTGTTTTAAGTGGAATTGTGGAAGACCAGTTTTTTTAAATAATTTTATTCATGCCGAAACAGTCTTCTGAACTAAAACAACGAGAGCCTTTCTTCCATGCTTGGCCAGTAGCCACTGTTGTCAGTCAGCGTTGATCGACTGGTTTGTTGCACATGATGTCTTTTGTATTCCTGATAGGCAGTATTTAAGCAAAAAAACCTTCAGAAAGACACGGTCATTGAATGGGTCAAATAACTCCAAGCTGGTGGTAAAACCGAAAGAAAATTTAAACTGGTATGGTTGTGGTGTGTATATGTATATATCACATATATATTGATCAGGTGACATGTAGATGAACCAAAGCTTCAAATAAACTGCTTTATATGTTTGTTTATTAAGGTTTAACGTTTTCAAACGTATGGGACCTTTATGACGACGGGTTGACCAGGAGTGAGGAAACGACGGAAAAAAACTATCCGCCATTAAGGCATCTCCATGATGGACAAGGGAACTGGATCCTATGAGCGGTACATTGGCCTGCTAACCACTAAAATAAACCCAAATAGACTGACAATTGCGGAATTGTAAATATGAATTCAAAGTTTGAATTGTGAAACTATTCAGACATCTAAATTCAGCACACGTTTTTAAGCCTTTACTTGACTTTCTTTTCAGTAAATGTAAATCCATATTCTATTGAATTTATTTTGACTATAGACAATGGAACCTTTTTACCGGGTACTTCCCACTAGCAATGGGCACATTTCTCAAATATTTACTTTCTTTTTCTTGTTTGGCAAACATATGAATTTGTTATACAGTTTAAAACTTTTACATTAGTAAACTTCCTGTAAATTTATATTATTGATTGAAACAAATGGCGTGTGTAAAACTGGCGTCAATTAAGGCGATGCCCTTGATTTTTATATGAAACCGGTTACAGATGGCCTTAAACAGATCCACACTGATTAAACAAATTATATTGAACAAACATATTGACTATACAAGTTGTAACAGAATTAAAATTGATTTCAGTTTAGACAAACGAATGTTAAGCTATAAATTTAAGAAACCACCAGTCTTCCAATCGAATAAAACAACTTACAAGTTTTGGATTTAATACACATTTTATCAGCGGCAATTAAATACCATCAGTTTAGGTATGGTGTATTCGACAAATCGGTTGTAATGTTTCTTTTTAATAAATCGTGTTAATAAATATCGCCATATTGCCTGGTGGGACAACGGTTCGCTGTATAAGCTATGTATACGGTCAGGCTCACAAATGTTATACTCATGCTCAAACTCTTGTTAAACAGCTCACAGAAAGTTTCTGAAACGAATTGTATAACCTCCTCACATACAAAACCTCCTCGTATCCCTTCCTTAAAACAAATGCAAAAAAGGAAATTCCAATTTTTGTTCGGTTTCATTTAGACCGTTAGGGAGCTCGTTGATTCCATTACGAATTGGCCCGTGCCAAATTAGTGGTAATGAAAGCCCCTCCGTGTGCGTTAAAACGGTGAAATCTGGAGGATTGAAGGAGCTAAAGTAATAAAGGTTGCTTGATGACTGGAGATTACATGAGATGTGCCGAATGCACACACAGCTCGGTCTTGATCAATAGCTGCGGGGGAATTCTGAAAGTACAATCTTCTGCGAAAAGACCAATGAAATTTACTGACTTTCATACCAAACTAAATAATTTCACGCGTTTATCACTGTGAACAACACTGCAAAACTGTACTATTCATGTTCTGCAATTTCCCGAAGGAAAAATACCGCAGCATTTTTTTGTTCAATTCATTAGTGTCTGTAATCAGAAAAGATGTATAACTTTCAAAAACTTGGAGCATTATATTTAATAGTTTCAGAGTCACTCGATGTTGATGTATACTGCTTCTGGTAAATCTAAGTTTAATTGTTAACTGATTTCTAGCTGTACACGTTCGTGCTTTTGTCAAAACCCCCCTCTCAGGTTTGGTGCAAGACAGGGAAAATTGGAATAAATCAAGATGGCAGTTGTTTAAAATACAGAGCGTGCCAATAACCTGATGCTAATAACTTTAATCTGGACTGTTTTTGAAACAAGGAGTTAGATTACTATCTGGTGTCCACCACCTGAGGGCACCTGCTTTCGTGTCGCATTACAAACCAACAATACATTTGTCATTCACATATTCGCTGGCTGCTGTTCATTGGTGTACTTCAGGGTACAGCAATATTATTTAAACCTCAATAAGTCACGCCCATTTTTAATATTTTACATTGATATATATCTTTGTAGAAGCAGCTGAACAATGGATATGAAATAAAGTGTGAGAGTGTATAAATACATTATTCACTGGTTTGTGCGAATTCAGTGCTTCCTTTTAAGTCTTACGGAACCTGAAAAGAACAGACCACTAGTGGTAAAAGCTTAATACATCCACCATCGATATTAAGGCCTGACCAAGAACATACTATATGTCAAGTAGACATTTCTATGACATTCAGGAAGTTAAAAAACAAAGAGAAGTACATTTGTTTTGTAAGAAAAAAATAAAGTTTCTTGACAGGTTCATTTGCTAGGTGGCTAGGATTGTAGAAATCGTCAGGTTTGGTGCCCGTGGGATCAGACTGTGGTTTACAGGTGGAACGGCTCGTGTCTTCTCCTCACGGCGAAGCAACACCACTGGGAATCCACCTCCATTACGCATTCTACATTAATGATGCCTGATCCTTGGGAATGAAAGAACACATAACTCTTGGTGAAACCAAACCGCTCTTTGCTTTGTTCTATTTCGCAATATCCGGGTATCAGTTTTTGTCACGTCAACGACACATCCAGTCTGTAACCACTCAAACTTCTTTAAACCTACACCACTTTATGTGCTTTCTAACATTTGACAAACGTGTGCGTCCTTCAAGAGCTGGGTGATATATTACTGCTTGGATTTCGAAAAAAGTATCCGCCCTGCACACAAACCGAAATAACATGTCCCATGTAACCATTTACTAAATGTGACTGAATGTACAACGATCCTTAAATATTATATCATCAGATTTGGTATATTATGTCAAATTGGGGATACTGTTATCTATGGTCATTAGCAGTTATTTACGTTTTCAGCAGTATCTCAATAGTTTGATGTAAATGTAAATTCCAATTTTGATTTTGTTTCATTTAAACCGAAAAGCTGTTTCTTACGTACCGGTAACACACAAATCTATATTCTCCGTTCATCCCAAACGTATTGTACCCCTGTTGACACAATCCCACCAGAAGTCGATGGGAAGCCAGACAATCTCAGAATTGCCTTCTGGCATTTCCCAGCATTCACATTCAAGGACTTGCCCACCCCTCTTAAAACTTTATAGTTTATACCAGCCTCACTTGGCTCTCTACTTGAGCCAAACTAAACTCAACGTTTGTTTTTGCCTCTCAGACTTGTGACCCTCACTAAACTCAACGTTTGTTTTTGCCTCTCAGACTTGTGACCCTCACTAAACTCAACGTTTGTTGTTGCTTCTCAGACTTGTGAACCTCACTAAACTCAACGTTTGTTTTTGCGTCTCAGACTTGTGACCCGCACTAAACTCAACGTTTGTTTTTGCCTCTCATACTTGTGACCCTCACTAAACTCTACATATGACTTTGCCTCTCCGATCTGTGACCACTCTATTGTTTGAGACATGTTACTAGTCCAAGCTTTATACTAGCTGTTCTTTAACATATTGGTACCCTATCTAAATTGATATTCCAACGTTGCCCCTCGGAATTACCCCCGCCACATTTTCTTAATTCTCTGAATAGCTATTCTCCTTAGACTTGCCATCCTCTTTACACTCCCCTTTTTTTTTAAAAACTTCCTATCCGTTATTTACTATTAACCTCTCAAAACTCTCAATGGGATACGTTACCTGATTAATACCTTTATACTGTTTGCATTTAACAAAGACAATGGTATGTTGTACGGTTAGTACATAAGTGAGGAAACAGGGAGTAGTTCCGTTTATTCGACACATAGAAACGACAGAACAATTGCAAATACACTTTCGCTGTTGTCTTTGCTTTACTGTGATAGTCTCTCAGTCCAAAACAGCTAAGTGCCCAGATAATGGTTTATTTAGTCGGATAGTGAATCAGCAGTATAAATAGATGGGTTCGTAGCCGCGATTCATTGGTTAGTTTATCGGTCTACTGATCGTCAGTCGATGTGCCGCTGACAGGTTCGAGCCAACAGCCCACAACGTAAGGTATATGAAGAGTCAGACGCGGCAATCTCGGCGGTGGTATTTACGATCATGTGTTTCCTTCCTGTATTCCGCCATATTGAAATATGGCACAGTATTGGACATAGACAACCGATCGCCACATAAGACAAATACCATGGTTTGTTTGTTTGATTAGGGTTTATCGTCGTACTCAGGGGTATTTCACTTATATGACGACGGATTGAAATACCATGGAGTGCGATGTTTAACACCAATGAATCAATTGAAAATACACGGTATTATAGTCACTGTAATGCAATATTCAACTGTTTATACTATAGCACTGGTGAATTCGATTAATCTATTTGCGTCAAAATAATGCATAAAGCAAATAAACGCTTTTCGCTGAACAGAAGTGTACTCATGTTCGTCCAACCACACTGGAAAACCACCTACCCTTTTAAGATTCAATCATTTCATTTTAATTACACTTAACCTCCACGCTGAAAACCAGGGTCTTCCGGATATACTTCTGGGATTGACTTCGGACGATCTCCGCATAATCCAACCAAATACCCCCCCAGCCAGCACTGAGAATGTCTTATCGCTAAATAACAAAAATCAAAAATACTGTTGGGTAAAGCATACCCAACCCAGCTTCCTGAAGAATATCCATGGGTGTAAATAGGGCAGAATTAGACAGTTTTTGTCTGCGATTGTCAAGTAGCGAACAGTGTCAGGGCCCTGTTATCTATGCAATTAATTTTGTTTTGTGTGGTGACTTAAGAATTTTATATTTCCATTCTGAATTAAAGCAGACACTATTGAAACTGGTAATGTTGGCCAAATTGAAAATATAGCATCTGGCATCAAACAATTCTACAAGTTGCTGTAGTAGAGCCTAAGTTCATGAATGTTTAAAACTGGTCAATCAAAATGTGTGTATGGCCAATATATATAGCAAAACTAGCGATGTAACGCATTCTTGAAGACGTAACAAGTGTATCCTCTGACAAGGTAAAATGTTGTTCACATTAGTATTATCCGAGTGAAATGTGGTCAGAGATTAATGTAATTTGAATTGATGCAAAATTAAAACAGCAACGAATAAGTGCACGGTGTTATTTCTTAATCAGAGGACATAACAGCGGCACCGACAAACATTTCGAATGAATCTAGCGTTGCGCTGATAACTCTTGGGGACCATGTACTGTTGTAGAAGTCACGGCTGCTCGAAGAATCAGCTCGCTGATGTGACTAAAACCATGGCGGCCATGACGTTGCATCGTCAAACGTGGTCAGTCGAACGTTATCTTAGGATCCAATAAGTGTTAACTAATATCGCCTGTTCCGGTCGGCAATATATCTGCTTAAAGTGACAATTCAAATCACATCCAAAATACTCTTATATAAAATTCCTCTGATGTGAACCAGAACATTTTAAGACATAACGAATTCTAAATGACAGCAGACCTTTCCATCATTCAGCATGACTTCAAAAAATATTGTCAATCGCTTGTGTAGGATACATGACTTTGGCGTTGCAGAAACTTGTCCGTCAGTTATCTATGGCATTATAATTAGTCTTCCAATGTGGAATCTTCCAATGTAGTCTTCCAATCGACTTTCGTGCGACACCCATCGTGCATATTTGCACCGCTATCTATGTTCATAATTTACCAGCGCCCCTCCCTCAATACATTCTATATATTAAGTGAATTTAGCGTTTTAACAGCCTTTCGACGACAATAACATTCCCTCAATTAAATATATTTCAGTTGCAGTGGGTTACGAATTTTTTAATATGAACAGATTCTCGTCCGGAAATGTTCAATCTGAGAAAGTTATATCCCCAAAGAGAAATCTTGTCTATATTCACTTTCTGAATGATTCATTTCCCCGTTTGTTAAAATTGAATCATTTAACTGACGATTCAACTAACACTTTATCAAAATATAGGCACGCTACAAAATGAACGTTCTGACTGACAGGCTTTTGTCCACTGTGGAACATTTATGTTAAGTACATGCAGATGCCAACCGTAATACATGATCTGTTATCTATATGAGCAGAGACCTTCCGCTATAAGAACATTGTCTTTAAGTATTCAAGGAGTAAAGTATGAATGATGCAGACTACAGGTGGTCGTAAAGATAAGTGTCCTGAATTGAAACGTGCTTTAGCCCAAATGAAATAATGCTTCGCATACACTTTGAGATGAGTTAAGATCTTGCATAATATCTGTTAAAAGTTGCTTCAGGTTGCAACATTTATTTGCTAATGGCTACCAACTTATAACACAAATAAAGGAAAAACTATTCATCTACATTCATGTGTAAGTTTGTTAGACACAGCTGAATTGTGTGCCGTGGCAGCGAGGTGAGTTTGTGTTTCCTGAACGGGTCGACTAGGGCAGATTAAGATTCTTCTGACGAGCAACTGATTGGTCACCGCAGGACATTCGTCTGTTCTAAGGCGGAAAGCCCAACACCAAACAGCCCTTGATTAGGAATTGAAATTTGTTACATTCCATCCGTGGCTGATAATTACGAGCAGTTTCAGTCGACAGTGAACACCGATTTGGATTTATGGCTGCTTTAAAATATATTGCCTTTGTGACATCACGGAGAAGCGGTCTAGCAGCAGGGCGCAATTAAATGCTGATGAGCTATCCACGACCAGCACTTTCTTGTCAAAGATCTCTACCCACTTCCAATACACTGTGATGAATGAACAAATCTCGTTTGTGGTTAGATATTCCTAATTTGTCAGTGTTCCTTATATTACACCCCTACTGATTTGAGGTATCCTTTACCAAGCCTCTTCCAATGTAAACCGCCTCCACATTGGCTTTCTTAGACACATTCCGGTTTGATATCTTAATACTGCAATTCCAGAAAAATCTTCTGTTTTGTCGTGATTTTTTTCTTTTTTTTGCTGTATTTTTTATTCATTTGATTATGATTATATAATAACTGAAGTTAATAATTATAATAAGTCAGTAAATTCAGAAGTTAAAATCCATATAGTTTTGTTTGTTATGTTAACATCCCATCTTCTAAAGACCACTCAGACAAGATTATATATTCGTAAGGGGTAAATGAAACAACATTTATTTGAATAAAATTATGTAATATCAGGTATCGCCAAGTCATGCCAATAAAATAAAAAAATAAGAATTATTCTCACTGAAGATGAAACTAAACACAAACACTTGAGAAGATAAGTTTATCACATTAAGACTTTACACATGTCGTTACATTAAGGTATTAACTTGGATGCAGGTAAAACTTAATTCTTTGTATTTGAATCCAATCAACATAGCACTATCTTTGCTGGTTTCCTCTTAGAATAATATCACGCACTTGTGGCTATAGTGTCTATATCTCTTCCAAACCCCCTAATACAGCGTAAACTAGGGACAGCAGTCTAATGGACACCTGAATAAAGTGGAAACTCTCCTCTGTGTCAGATAACGCATAACTATAACCATTTGAAGTGGTCATATTATTGGTTTCATTTCTATATATATATACTGACGCTTTTAGAGTTTGTTTGATGTAAATACATACCTGTGTGTTACATGTGTTACATATTTGTCACATATTCTCTATATTGGTGTTTATTAAGAAAAACAAGATTATTGATATATATAAGCATATATTTGCAGTTATTTGAAACAGAAAAGCGAAACACATTTATAAAGTCGAACTAATGTGTTCAAAATACATTTTGTTGATGGCGAAAACACGATTTATTATTGCTTTATGCTTTGGCATGAGGTTAAAAATGCTCCTCGGCTCCAAAACCAAGATGGATTGTTAGCTGGCTTTAATAAAAGAACAAAATAAAACGTTTCTTGTGATATTAAGATACTATTAGAATGTATAAGATTCAATTTTAGATAAAGTTACTACTTAACTTAAGAAATAGTTACATTTAACTTTTTGGAAATAGTTACCTTTTAACTTTTAAGAAATAGTGATATCTTTATACTACTGTAGAAATAGTTACTACTTAATGATTCCTGTGAGTATGCATGTCATTGTCAACATCAAGAGAGAATGTATTCCGCTGCATGGTGATTATCAAGTCCCTCTGAGCTAAACGTTAGAACATGAAGTAATCGGTGGCATCAGTGTCAAGGACAACGGAGGCGGCGAATGGGAGAGGCAACCGACTTGAACTACTTGAAGAACAACGGCAGCAATAGAATGATAAAAGCAAATCATATGGACAGAAAATACTAATTATCGTATTGTGTGAATTGCGGTGTTTATTACCCTAAACAAATATATTCAGTAACATATAATAATAATAGTTGTATTAATAAGTATAATAGTAATGAAATTATATTGATAAGAGTAGCCTAAAGGTGAGAATAAAATTCATTTTGCAACTTTTTCATATTTCAAAATCATTGGAACGTAAAGATATGGGTTTTTTTAAAATGAAAATATGTACTAGTATATAGACTAAGAAAAAAATCAGTCGGACTAATTGGAATTTTAACCCGTACTTGATGCTGTTGTACTTATACCACGGCAGTATAGACTCGAACATGAAGTAACCACACTAAATGTGCTCGCTATATTGGAAGTTTGACGTTGATCCATTGCTAATTCAATACACCATGGCTCCTCTTTCTATATATTGCCCTTAACCAGAGGACGAGATAATATTGTATGATTGTTATGGGGATATGCTTCTAGTTTAACATTATTCTATACAATTACCTGGACAATGAATATATGTAATAAGCATATAGTAAAAGTGAAAAACCGGTTTAGTTTTACTGTTGCGACGTGTATTGGATAAAATTATACATTTTTAGAAAGCGTTAATCAAAGGTAAGTATGGTCACCACTTGACCAACCACATACTCATAGGCACCTATGAGACATATGTTATGAAATGTTCTCGAAAGTTCTCAAACATAAGGAAAAATAATAAGAGTTCCGCACATTGCAGCCATTTTCTTTTATGCTAATTTGCATTATTTATGGTAACATTCACCAGTACGGTTTCTGCAATACTGTTTGTTGTTTCAAAATTATTTTACTTTATTTTATAGCATGCTCGTCACATTGGCGAGACAATACGCAATTTACAATTTCTGCAAATATGTTTGCTTCCAGTTGATTTGTGCATGAAACTCTTTAAAAGTGTTTTCGAATATATTTAACATAAATCGTAAATTGGTGTCATATTTATGCCGAACGGTGTTACAATATTACGTGACAAATCTGTTTTACCACCTGCAACTAATTGAATAACTTCTTTTCCATTTGTTTAACTTTGATTTCAAAGGTGAATCTTGAAGTACAATATCACCAAAGTGTTTCACTGTTACACTGTTTCACCGTTCCTTAATTATGTTTGATTGGTTAATAGTCTTCAATGTTTAAACTATCGCTCTGCAGACGCTTATATATGCAATTAAGTAACTTTTGATTTTAATTTTATCTTCTACTTTCTTGAGTTTATAATGTTCTATATGGCAGATTTATACAATAAATAACGCTGAATAGCAATAAGTAATATTTTTGATTTACACATTTATAGCGAGATATATCGTATACAGTTTTTGTTTTATTTTAGTCGTTCAAAAAGCACAAATTATGTTTCATTTTCAGACTATTTTTACTTTTTTTTTAGATTTTGTTTTAAGATTCCATTTAGTAACAAAAATTGATCCTTTAATCATCTGGTGAATAAATCATCAAAGGATCAAGTTTGTTATTAAATGGAATATACTATAATAGTATCACGCAACAGGTTAAACACGGATACAGGAGCCAATATATGTTTTCAAGGGAGACAACTGTTTACATACAAACTCCTGAAACAATCACCAGTTTAACCACAGACCACACCGAAGCGCCGTGTACCGGCTGTGTCGCAGTAAATATAATTTTAACCTAGTACGTTTTTCGTTTAATTATTTGAAAATATTTGAGAAAAAAATACGAAATATCCAACATTGATAACAAAATAATGCATATTACAAAAAACTACCGTTTCAAAATATTTTAACAGGCCTGTAAACTGCTTAGGCTGCTTAATGTAAACCCAAATACGACACGATTGGTCAGACTATAACTGCTGTCCAGTAACTCACTTCTATCAACTCATTCTTCCCACAAATAGCACATCCAAATTGAGTGTTTACTACATACACGCTTTACAGGAATATATCACTCATAGCAAACATGACCACATGCCAATAACATCCTACATTTCAAATATCAACAATAAAGGTATCTGAATGTCTGACACATGTAATAAAATTGATATATAATGTATTAAAGACAGTCGAACCGATCGTTTCTTATTACCAGCATGTGATTGTGAGCGAGGCTGTACATTTATTTACGACATTTTCAGGTAATAATCGAGCAATGATCGCGTCTTATATATTTCTGCCCTGGGTACAGGGAAAATGTCATTTTTATCAAAAATGTTTGACGAAAAGTAAAAAAATTATGAGCAACGTAATTGCAATTTGAATTCAGAATTTAACTTTTTGTGTCGTTGACGAAGAAGCGAGGAATTAAAACTATGAACATTAAGCTACACTGGTATTACAAAACCAGATATACAGATTTGTACCTACAACCTATTTGAAATATAATTATTATTTACAATTAAAGCACAATTATTCAAAACATATAGATATAAACTCAACTTACCCTAACTTAGTTGGCCTCAACGTGTGGTCCTTAAGTCAGAAAGCGATGTTGATAAAATAACACTTGGCTGTTGCGAATCACCTTGGACGTTTCTCGGAGCCTATCCTCACAGCTCGTTATAAACTGCTTTGTATCTCACTGTCGGTTAAATATTAATATGGGAACATGATGTCTTGTGCCTGGCCTTTGAAGAGAAGTCCGCCTGGATCCATCAGCGTCAGCTTCCAAATCTCTTATTTAACAATTGTGTTTGATTCAACAGGAATTGGCAATATATTTCGCTGTCTTTATATCTTGTCTTAAATTTATCAAATATCTCTATGTGTCAGGCTTTAACCCAGGGCAAGAAAAGCTGTCTTTGATGTATTTCAACAGCGATTAATCCACTCAGACTATTTTACAATCATTTGTCCACCTTTAACTCGAGCGAGTTATGAAGTCAGCACATAGACTTTCCAGCAATTCGCCTGGCGGAGACACACCGGACACATTCAAATATTTATAACGTTATTTCTTGGCATTAAAGCCACAACATCATTTTTCATCAAAGCCTGGCCAATACTTACGTCGGAATAATGCTATCCGAAAACTCATTGAAATGTTTACCATATGTATATTAAAATCCATAAAGCAATTAACACAACCAACAATATCTCTTTTACTAAGCGCTGTATATACACCTTTGTTTCTTCCCCGCATTCTTATCAAAGTTCCATGTGCCATTTCCACCTTATTGGAGTAATATAACATCAATAACAGATAGAAATCAAGAAAACACCCCAGATTGTAGCTTTAATTATTGGATATCTATATCGACAATTCCCTCCAATCTATAAATCGTTTTGATATAAGAGTGTACGAGAAGTAGGTCGATCGGAAGAAAGTCCTAATATCGTGCGAAATATCCGTGGAATTGTATTTTGACGATATGATACAAATCCAATCTCCTGTGAAAAATGGCGATGGGTCGTTTCGATAGTTGTATTGTGCATGTTTAGTTGATTTGTGCTTAATTACTTTATTTGCATATTTTTACACTTCATCCGTGTTGATTAGCGTCATGCCTGCTATATTGTTTCTCCTCCTGTGTCTGTCTGCAAATAAACTGTGTCATTGTCTTCCATTATTCTGTCAGGTCTAATGAGGTCGCATATGCACATCCGATTGTACGATGCATTGCTAAGGTTTGTTTTGGCGCATCTTGGATGTTTTGTAAAAGAAACATATGACATCTGACAAAACCATATATATGCGTGTACATTGAACTTTTTTAGGATAAAAAAAATATTTAAAGACTTGCCTCCATTATTATCAAAAAGGGTGAAATTAAGTTTAAATATGGCCTCTATCCAAGCAAATCCTTTTGGAAATTTCCAAAGGCAACTTTTAACAAGATCCTAACCTGGGGCAATGCGCAAGTATTTAAGCAAATCTTTTTAAGTACTTCTAGTTTTCCTTCTCATTCCTTAAAAAAAAAATTTCATTTCTTGATTACAACATTGTGTTTTTTGTATTGTATTTAGTGAAAACAATTATACAAAACAATTCCAGTTAGTTCGAAGTCATTATTTTAAATACACAATTTTGATTCAGGTATTTACAATGTACAGCTGGATGGGCTTTGCACCGTTTCTAGCACTTCATTTTTTGTAGAAATTAACTTGTTGAACTCTGCTCTCGAAAATCCTTTGAGCTACACCCATGAAACCCTTGAAGGGGTTGTCCATCCTTAAACAACGTTTGAACTATTCTTATAGTTGCACAAGGACTTTGACGAGGCGGGTAAGGCAGCATGTTGTATTTACCTCCCAATATAACAAGAACTAAGCGCAGTGTTTTTAACACGATTGTCTTGTTAAATTACATGAAATAGTTGAATCTACAAGCCTCCGACTCACCAGGTTTGTTATGCCTTGTAAGTTTGACATAGACGTGCTATCGAAATGTATTTATTTATCAGATGTTAAACGAATAGGACGAAATCCCAATCACACATGGGTGAGGAACAATTTTGCATGAATCGAACTGGTACACCTATATCACCCCACATACGGTTAGCAGAATTCTAATCGTCAAGTGCACTGTCAATACACACATAATATCAATGAACTTGGCTTGTAATGCATGATCAATACATGATCAAGCACAAAACGTGGTGTGCAAGGAGTTAACCAACAAGCACATGGTCTACAAATCATGGTAAGCAAGGATTAACCAACACACAGATGGTCTATAAAACGTGGTAAGCAAGGGGTAAACCAACAAGCACATGATCTACAAAACGTGGTAAGCAAGGATTAACCAACACACTGATGGTCTATAAAACGTGGTATACAAGAAGTTAACAAACAAGATATGGCTACAAAACGTGGTAAGCAAAAAGTTAACCAACACGCACATGGTCTGCAAAACGTGATAAGCAAGAAGTTAACCAACACGCACATGGTCTGCAAAACGTGGTATGCAAGGCGTTAACAAACAAGCGCATGGTCTACAAACCGTGGTAGGCAAAAGTTAAACAACAAGCACATGATCTACAAAACGTGGTGTGCTAGGAGTTAACTAACAAGCGCATGTTCTACAAAGCGTGGTATACAAGGAGTTAACCAACAAGCACATGGCTACAAAACGTGGTATGCTGGAAGTTAACCAACAACCACATGGTCTACAATACGTGGTGTGCGGCAAGGAGTTAACTAACAAGCGCATGTTCTACAAAGCGTGGTATACAAGGAGTTAACTAACAAGCGCATGTTCTACAAAACGTGGTATACAAGGAGTTAACCAACAAGCGCATGTTCTACAAAACTTGGTATACAAGAAGTTAACCAACAAGAGCATGTTTTACAAGACATGGCATACAAGCAGTTAACCAACGATCACATGGCCTATAAAACACTATATACTAATACACAGACAGCAAGCACATGGTTTACAGGCACCTGGACAACAAGCACATGGTCAGCAGAAACTTATCATATTCTCGCGAGTGATTATGTTGTGGGCGAGACTAAGACGCTTTGCCAGGCCATCGCACATGAATTTCCGCCAATACTGGGGCGACGATTGCCACAGATCAGCAAATTAAAGAGAGTCTGTGCAAAACAAAATGGCCCGGGTGTATCTTATAGTCAATGTTGCGACGTAGGAAGTAGAATCCTTATATTTTAGAATGAGCAGGAACATTTTGTACAGGCACATGCGTAAAATGTACTTGATCTGAACACAAATCTGGGGACTCCATACATGGTTGAGTGGTGTAGAGTGTACACTCTAGACTGTATATCTTTGATCCACACAACGTTTCCCGCGACTCTAAGGGTAGCGGATTCGATTCCTAAGGACGACATATAAAATAAAAATTAATATAAAATTAAATGAAATGATAGATAAATAAATAAATAACCAGTACTTAATCAGCTAGCATACGATCAACAATTGCATGGTATTCTAGGAATAGTCTGCAAGCATATGGTCTGTAAACGTACACGATTAATTATCACCTGATCAACAAGCACCAAAACAAAGAGTATATGTTCAACAAGTAGTAGATTAACAAAAATATGACCAACAAGCACCCGATTAACACACACGCAGATTAACAACATATGGTCTACAAATACCAGATTTACAACATATGGTCTACAAATACCAGATTAACAACATATGGTCTACAAATACCAGATTAACAACATATGGTCTACAAATACCAGATTTACAACATATGATCTACAAATACCAGATTTACAACACTTCATCTACAAACGCCAAATTGACGCCCAGTTGTTCTACAAGCAACAGATTAACGAACATGTGACCTGTCAGCACCAAAAAAAACGAGCTTATGATCTACAATCACCAGATTGACGAATATGCAAATTAAAGACTATATCATCAAAAAGCACCAGACTAACAAGCATATAATCTGCAAACACCCGGTGAACCAGCTTATAATATAAACGTACTATATTAAAGAGCATATGCTCTACAAACACCAGGTTAATGGGAATATGATTTACAATCACTTGACGAACACACATATGATTGAAAACATACAAGCGCCAGATTAAATATCAAATGAGCAACAACCACCCCAGTAACGTGCACCAGATTAATGAGTATGTAATCAATGCGCATCTGATGAACCACCATATGATTTACACACACCAGATTAACGATCAAATGAACAACAAGCACCAGATTACGTACATGTCATATACAAGCACCAGATTACTTACATATGACCTACAAGTTCCAGATTACGTACATATCATCTACAATCACCAGATTACGTACATAATACATATGATCTACATGAACCAGATTAGGTACATGTCATCTACAATCACCATATTACGTAAATATGATCTAAAAGTTCAAGATTACGTACATATCATCTACAATCCCCAGATTACGTACATTATACATATGATCTACATGCATAAGATTACGTACGTATGATCAACAAGCACCAGATTACGTACATATGATCTACAAGCACCGGATTACGTACATATGATCCACAAGCTCCATTACGTACATATGATAAACAAGCACCAGATTACGTACATAAGATCTACAAGTTCCAGATTACGTACATATCATCTACAGGTACAAGCACCAGATTACGTACATATCATCTACAAGCACCGGATTACGTACATATGATCTACAAGTTCCAGATTTCGTACATATTATCTACAATCACCAGATTGAGTACATGATACATATGATCTACATGCACCAGATGAGGTACATGTGATCTACAAGTACCAGCTTACGTACATCTGATCTACAAGTTCCATATTACGTACATATCATCTACAATCACCAGATTACGTACATTATAGATATGATTTACATGCACCAGATTACGTACATATGATCTACAAGCACCAGATTACGTACATATGATCTACAAGCACCAGATTACGTACATATGATCTACACGCTCCAGATTACGTACATATGATCTACAAGTTCCAGATTTCGTACATATGATCTACAATCTCCAGATGACGTACATATGATCTACAAGCACCAGATTACGTACATATGATCTACAAGTTCCAGATTACGTACATATCATCTACAATCTCCAGATTACGTACATTATATATATGATCTACAAGCACAAGATTACGTACATATGATCTACAAGCACCGGATTACGTACATATGATCTACAAGCTCCAGATTACGTACATGTCATCTACAATCACCATATTACGTACATATGATATCTACAAGTTCAAGATTACGTACATATCATCTACAATCACCAGATTACGTACATTATACATGTGATCTACATCCACCAGATTACGTACATATGATCAACAAGCATCAGATTACGTACATATGATCTACAAGCACCGGATTACGTACATGTCATCTACAATCACCATATTACGTACATATGATCCACAAGCTCCATTACGTAAATATGATCTACAAGCTCCAGATTACGTATATATGATCTACAAGTTCCAGATTACGTAGATATCATCTACAATCACCAGATTACGTACATTATAGATATGATTCACATGCACCAGATTAAGTACATATCATCTACAAGCACCAGATTTCGTACATTTGATCTACAAGCTCCAGATTACGTACATATGATATACAAGCTCTAGATTACGTACATATGATCTACAAGCGCCAGATTACGTACATATGATCCACAAGTTCCAGATTACGTAGATAGCGTCTACAATCACCAGATTACGTACATGATAGATATGATATACATGTACCAGATTAAGTACATATGATCTACAAGTACCAGATTACGTACATCACATCTACAAGCTACAGATTACGTACATATGATATACAAGTTCCATATTACGCACATATCATCTACAATCACCAGATTACGTACATTATACATATGATCTACATGCACCAGATTAAGTACATATGATCAACAAGCATCAGATTACGTACATATGATCTACAAGCACCGGATTGCGTACATATGATCCACAAGCTCCATTATGTAAATATGATCTACAAGCTCCAGATTACGTACATATGATCTACAAGTTCCAGATTACGTACATATGAACTACTAGCACCAGATTACGCACATATGATCTACAAGCACCGGATTACGTACATATCATTTACAAGTTCCAGATTACGTAGATATCATCTAGAATCACCAGATTACGTACATGATACATATGATCTACATGCACCAGATTAAGTACATATGATCTACAAGCAGCAGATTACGTACATTTGATCTACAAGCTCCAGATTACGTACATATGATATACAAGTTCCAGATTACGTACATATCATCTACAATCACCAGATTCAAACAATATACATATGATCTACAAGCACCAGATTACGTACATATGATCTACAAGCACCGGATTACGTACATATGATCTACAAGCTCTAGATTACGTACATATGATCTACAAGTTCCAGATTACGTACATATCAACTACAATCACCAGATTACGTACATGATACATATGATCTACATGCACCAGATTAGGTACATGTGATCTAAAAGTACCAGATTACGTACATCTGATCTACAAGCTCCAGATTACGTACATATGATATACAAGTTTCATATTACGTACATATCATCTACAATCACCAGATTACGTACATCATACATATGATTTACTTTCACCAGATTACGTACATATGATCTACAAGCACCAGATTACGTACATATGATCTACACGCTCCAGATTACGTATATATCATCTACAAGCACCAGAATACATACATGTGATCTGCAAGTTCCAGATTACGTACATATCATCTACAATCACCAGATTACGTACATCATACATATGATTTACTTTCACCAGATTACGTACATA